>JAFJYG010000207.1:0-66656 GCA_017366145.1 Cadophora sp. M221 | reverse complement strand
CTCGTTACTCGTCACTCGTTCAGATTTCAGAGATGTATACACCGTCGAATACGAAGCCTACACATTGGCCTCAGACAACCTGTACACGTGCATTCTTCGTCGCTGCCATCGTACAAGCAACTGTCGTTACGGTCCTCGAAAGGTAAACCACAATCATCACTCACCCTAAACTTCCCCCAAAGTAGCAACAATAAACTCAAACAATCATAGTTATGTCTTCGGCAAATGGCAAGCCTTCCTCCGACCCAATGCAGTCCAAGTCCCAGCATCACGGACAATTCCCACCTTCTTGACCCTCCTGGTCTTCGCATCCCTCTACTCTCTCGTCTTCATCTATGACGGCCTTCGGCGTCGCAGCTCCATTCAAATCATCATTTCCTGTATTCTCAATGTCGGACTCATAGTCTACACCGCCATCCAGCCCGGGAAAATCCATACCAGTATCCAGAGCATCGAGGGATCACGGGATGCGTTGAACCAGCCGCTCGTGGATCTGGGTATGGATATGTGGGGCGACGTGAAGATTGTTCTGGTTGTGTTGCCAGTTGTCGTTGGGGTGTTGACGGTGCTCATGGGCGGATTGGCGTGGAAGATTCATGGCGAGTTTGAGTGGGAAGTTTATAGAGCAATTGCAGGGGATCCGGGAATGAAAAAGAGGTTTCTTACATATCAGGTCAGTCCTGGCCCGTAGATGATTCCCATTCCCCCTTCCTCTTTAAAATTTGGTGGAAGCTTATTGGTTTTAGGTATACATCCTCTTGTTAAAGGTCGATTTCTTCTTCATCATTGGATACATCGCACAACTCACAGCGCAAGTTCTCGATGTCGGCAGCGTGGAGTTCATCACGACCCTTTGCGCTGTCCCACTGATCATCGCAATACTAATTCTATCTCATTTCTGGACAACTCGCGAGAACAGAGCAGGAACAATCTTCACCACCGTAAGCCCCTCCCATTCCCTCCCAGGAACCCAAGCTCAACTAACATCCCCCAGTCTATGCTCTGTGCTGCATTAGGATATTTCATCTACAAGCTGATTGTCATGTATACCTGGAAAGATATCCATTTCATGTACGAAGCAGGCTTCACCATGCTGAGTCTTTTCGCGTGCACGAGTGCCGTTCTACTGTTCTGCACGTTTGTCAACTCGGTGATTTGCTTTTGTAATTTTGGGAAGGGGTTGAAGATGTATTTGATTTTGAATGAGAAGGAGGAGAGCATATTGTCGTATGAGCCGAGTGTGTTGGCATATAACCCTCCTGTTGCTAGACGGTTGTCCTTGGACTAATTTAGTTGAGTTGTAATGTAATACCATGTTAGCCATGTTTCACGTTCCAATGCCGGTTGATAATTGCTGTCGTTGGGTGCAGAGAAGTGCTGTAAATTAAGCAAATTCGAGAGTCATTACGGTATTTACACTTGATCAATATAACGCAAACTAGGTACAACGCAACATAGCTAACGAGAGAATATGTCTAACAACCAGGAACACAAAATATCAATCACTTTCCAGCAGGAGGTACAGTATATTGCACACCAGTGTACAGCTGCGGTTGACCAAAGCCTGGAGCACCCACGTACTCCTGTCTCGGGCTGGCCTGGCCCACTTCACCCAGGAACTGTTCTCCCTCAGCAGAAACCTCTCCAGATCCAGCCCTATCGTACTTTTCCGGTCCTTGAATAGGGCCTGCACCCATAGGATAGTCACCAGAGAGATCCACGACAGCAGTGCCCATTCGCTTACTCCAGTCTTTAGATTGGACACGCAGACCTCCTTGCTCTGGGTGAAGGAAAGTGGTGAAGATACGTCCTGTAGAACTCTGGTAGAGATGAGCGCGCATCTTAGACAGACTTCCGTGGCCAAATATCAATGTCAAAATACCAGCTATTGACATCAGGAACAAGAACAGAGCGACGATGAGAGCAGGAATGGCAAACGGCCAGCGGTAGCGGATTTTTCGCTCGGTAGGTGTGACGGGGAGAGCGACGAGATTCCGCTGTGCTGAGTTTCCTGGGCCAAGCACACCCTTGGTGCCAACGACCGTTGCTGCTGCATTGTCCGTAAAAATGATGTTGGGGATCATAGATGCAGTCTCCGGAGTAGAGCTGAGTTCGCGCCATCGAGCCCACATTGCCATATTATTTCCCCCACTGTAATCGATCGGGGGGCTGGATGATCCTCCCACATCATATGAAGTATCCATTGCGTTCTGATAGAACTGACTCCCAGGCAGATTCTGAATTGCAAACTGGCTTGAGAGCAGTGAAAACCCACGTCTGTATCCTGGGAGATACAGAGAATTTTGCCGGACGACAGAAACATTCTGGTTGTTGCTGTAGTCGTTGGATACGAGGCCCCAGATGAGATTCACATCGGTCTGGAAATATGCGTTGCCGGTATCCTCGACTCCCCAGAGTGGCTTGCTCTCTTCGTTCGGGTACTCTTTATCTTTCAAACTGGTGATGTTAAGGCTTTGCAGACCGAATGTTCCGTTGTAGGTGAAAGAGACTGTCTTTATGGTAGCCTTCACTCCACTTGCACATGAGTAAATGGGTTGGGACCAACGACTGTTGCTGTCGAAAATCATCTCTGGGCCCTCGTCTTGCCTTTTAGGAATCCCCCTCATCAACCCGCAACTGACATATGTGTTGGTGATGTTGGCGTAATCAGCCCCTCCAGATCCCGAGCAGATGAGAGCTTGAAGGAAGTTAGTCAATCATTGGAACATGGAGTCACCCATGGCTCTGCTTACCTATGTCAGAGAAGTTGGAACTCTTGATTCCCTGTATGCCAAATTTTGGCGGCCTAGCATCAGCGTTCGGGGAGTCCGAGGCACCTAGGCCGTTCCCTAAATTGAGATGTTCGTTGAATGTGCCATCCATACCCAGGGAGTCATAGTAGGAATGATCGCTTAGAGAGGGAACTGCAAAGGTCTTTCCTACTTCGGAGTTCAAATATGACAGTGCTTTCTGTCCAGAAGTCTCGTTGTACGAATTTGTAATATTCTATAAGAGTTTTGACACATTAGCTTGTACTTCGGCGACAGCAAATGCAGTTTGAGCCCACAGCTAATAAAGCGGTCTTCGGTGATCGAGGGCAACACCAGATATTGGAATCACTTACGTAGTAAAGCATTGTATACCAGTTAGTCATCCAGGCTGCTTTCCACGCTCGTTCATAGATCTTCGAATTCTTTTGTGTATCCGAGAGGTCGATCAAGGGGTATGATCTGTTTAGGTTGACAAATCCTCCGCGATCGGTTATGACAAGATCTAAGACATTCACCGATACGTTGGTCGATTCAGCAATTCTGTAATCGAGAGTCGTGTTTGTGTCAACGCAGACTGTTTCAGGTTCGATGAATAGGATGTCTTCCTCCCAACTTGCGCCGTATTTGAATCCTGGAGGCACGGTATCTAGATCACGAAATGTCAGACTATGGGAAGAACAATTACGTGAAGGATCTAAGGAAGCAGAGCACCCATCCAAAGGCAGTCGGTAGGATGGAAGACGATAAATAAGTGACACTTACGATTCCTGAATCCAACGCCTCCATTGACAGTGTCTACAATCAAACCTTCAACTGCCTGAACCGCATCGTTCAGCACCAGACTTTGCATTTGCCGATAAGTACCGACGAGAAATTTTGAGCCGTTATTGACAGTTGGATCTACTGTTGACTGGTATCTTCTATATTGAATGTCAAAGTAGTTGGAAATGGTAGTATCGTTGCCCACACCGCTCGAGTAGGTTTCTGTGACGATGTCGGGGATTGAAGAATTGTAACCATACGGCATGTCAATCGTACCGTTACCTGACTGGTCAAATACGTTGACGATGATTGTGTCTGAGTATGGACATGGAAGGGGACCAAGATCTCCACATTTCCGGTTGAATGTAAGATTGCTTCTCGGGGGTGTGCCGTATCCGAAGGGTGAGGAGTCTGTCAACAATCAGCAACCGATTCAAAATGGAGCCAAAAATTCCGAAGCGACGAGCTTTTCGGCTCCGTCCCTAGTCTTCTGGGATAAGCAAATGCTACCTTTGAGGTATTGGAATGGTGTTTGTACGTTGTCCGTTGCAACCAAGGTCTCATACAATCCCAAGGGAGTGATAATTCCAGCAATAGCAATCAGAGCTCCCATGAAAGATATGAAGTACGTGAGAAATATAATATCTCTACGAACGCCATGGTTCTTTGCATCATCGGCTTGGAGTAGGTTTGGCCAGTACGAGCGATGAAGTGCTGAAGCAGCGACGGTCCTTGAATCCAATCAGAAATATGCTTTCCATGTCCTGTTCGCGTCTTACCATGTTGCTGCGCTGTTCTTGTCTCGCAATATTGCCGATAGAATGAATGTCAAGACACTTGGTGCGTAGATTCGAGCTTGGTGGTCGAGTTAGCACACACAGCGTCCTATGAATCGATGATGAGCAAAGGTTATATTCTACCAAGAAAAATGCCTGCGGCAATGGCACCAGCCACATATCCAACCGTGAGTTCCAGCATTTGGAAGTTTTGATTTGGGACAATTCCTCAGAAGAGTCTGCGAAAGAAGTTGTTTCGTTCAAGGGGTAAGAGTAATTCAAAGTCCTGGGAACCGTCCGGTAGTAATAACCCAATATCACTCTTTCCACTGTCGGAAGTGAGTTGCAGTAGTGTCACTTTGGATTCCCTGGACTCCTCCTCTCCCCCACGATCAGCGGCCCAAAATCATGCCTGTGCTGACAAGGAGATCGTCCTTTGAACAAAGAGAGCTGAAGTCGAGGAAGCCGGACATAATCGTTCCGTCGCTGGGAATGCCCAATCTTGCCCTAAACTTCTCATAAGTGCAACTTTAGGGGGCAAGATCGTTGGCGTGGCGCTCAACGGTAATCTTGATTCGCTTGAGACGCGGGACAGAGAGATCAAGCACAGAGGCGCTGAATCAACCGTCGAGGATTATCCTTGGCAAAGTATTCCCGACTACCTGAAATAAACTGCCAAGTCTCGCGGCTGCCAATGACACCTGGGCGGAAATTAAGCATAAACACTATTACGGGCGAGGATAACTTTAGTCATCTGTAGTGGTATTCTTGCAGATAGCCTTGCCAGCATGTCGACCAAAATGTGGAAAGTAGAGGCCCGTTGCTGATTTAGCTTTGCCGATCTGTTTCTCTCAGACCGAAATATAATTATCTTCAAGTGTCGCTCCTCAGAACTGCTGCAGAGTCCTCTACATCGCCTTCCTTGAATAGCCACAATGCAACTTCCAAGTGCACTTATTTTGACTGCCATCTGTGCTGCCCTGACTCCACTCGCCGGAGCCGATGAGCCTAACAGCATAGAGGCTCGTCAACGCAAGTCAGACCTCTCGTTTTGTTTCAGCGATGACTCCATTTGCCCTCAAGCAAGTCAATTATACAGCCAATGTAGCGATTTGCAAGACAATTACAAGGACCTGAATCAATATTATGAATGCGTCTGTGCAAATGGATACACATCCACGAGTCAAGCGTAAGTCCGAACTCTTCTCAGACTTGAGATTATACTAAATGTCAACCAGGTGCAATTGGTGCCAGGCAGCATACAACCTCACGTACACCGTGGGTCTTGTTGAAGACCAGATCGAGACCTGCCAGAGCCTGAGTTACAGCATCGCGCCGATTCCAACCCAAATCCAAGCCATCCAATCGTCATTCAACGCAACATATACGGGAACGGTTCCTGGCGCCAATGGAGGTTCAAACCCAAAAAAAACAGGTGCAGCTTCGTCACCAACAGCTTCGGGCAGCCCGGGTTCAGTTATTTCTGGTTCGGCAACTGCAACAACGTCCTCTACCCCGCGAATTGGAATCTCGGCAACTACACCTTCATCGTTTCTTTCGACCGTCACATTCAACGGAGGAGCAAATGGTGCTGGAGCCACCAGAAGTAGCACAACAAACAATGTTCAACAACAATCAGCTACAAGTACCCCGAGTGCCACGCCGACTGGAGCCGCATCTGGTGGAAGGAATGGGTTTGCAGTTGGGCTTTCTGTTTTGATGTCTATTATTCTGGGGGTGGTTATGGCATAATTGGGACCGATAGACCGATAGAGAGATGTTCGTTTGGGAGTGTATTCGGAGTGGTGTATTAACTTGAAATGGATACCATTGCGAACGATGATCACAAATAAATTCACCACACGCTCAATGACTGCCCTGTCCAAAATTTTACGTACAACTGCAAGTCCATTGTGCATCAGCACGAGCCAGGAAATAATATTCAATTCTCTGGGTCTCAAGGAAGGCAGTTCACAGCCTCGATTTGCCAACTTGCAAGCCACTGGCAATCTTTTGCACATCAAGACCCAACCGGCCACAACTCAGCAAAGTCGTGTGATATGAGCCACTCCCAAAGAGCTGAAGCTGCCAAGCCGACCATGTTGACTACATTGACTAGCATGCCATGCTTCAGATTCAAGGGGTCCTAAGCCGACGATCATTAACTCTTCAAGATCACTTCCATCGAACTATCGAGCGCCACGCGATCCTTCAAGCAAACTTTGACAAGAAAAGCAATGATATGACTCGCAAAATAAAGAGGAGATCATGTCCGTGCAACTATGGCAGGGGGATTGTCCTGACAGCTGGTCGATAGAAGGGCAGCCAACAGGATGTGAGTATCCGAGGCCTGTTGTTAGTTCATTCCAGGGGAGGGCTGGGGCTGGAAGGGGAGGTGCGGGTTCGGTTAACCTTAATTCCTTGGCTCGCTTATCCTCGCTAAGCCCATTTGGGAACACAACAAGTCTGGGTCTGGCTAAAAATATCCTTGGAGCCGGGGAAACTTTTCACAGGGCTGACGATTTCGCTTTTGTCTCCTTTCTCCGTTAAATTTGAGGATCGCTGTTGGGATGTGTATTGGTCTGAAAACATTCTTCTGTTGGCCTATTAAACAATACCAAGGTTCGAAAACATCTACCTTGCACTGGTGCGGGCCACGAGTGTGGGCCTGGATGTAGGTACCCAGGCAGTCACCATCCTGCGTAAAAGCGTGAATTATGTCGCAGAGCATGGTGAAATGAACTAATTTGCGACCTCCTTACCTAGCTCGGGTCCGAACTCGTGAGCTAGAGCAAATCTGAGGAACATGTGGTACACCAGATAGCCAGATGATGAGTTGCATGTTAATGCTGCGCATTGGATAAGGCAGGGAAAGGTGTTGAAGTTTGACTGTTTACAATAACTATGATGATTTGTATCTAAAACTCCGGATCGTTTCTTTGACCTCTACAACTATAGTCAGTCGTTCTTGGCCCGATTGAATACAGGACTGATTTTTGTTTTCTACCTGAAGCTCTAAGTTTGAGCCAAAGGGTGGTATAGAACATTGAAGTGTGTCTGTTGACAGTGACAATCAACGAGTCCATGTCAAAGCCAATAGTGAGCTCTTTGATCGGGGGTAATTAGTATTATTCTAGGCATCCCAATCAAAACTATAAATCTTGATACGGCATTCTCAGGGTCGCAGCTTCACTAGGCCACGGGTCTACGATCTGCTCCAGTCTTTCTAGCCAGTCGTTACGCCACTCAAATGCAACAAAAAGGCAGGAATATTCCCAGTGACTTAGGTACCAGCCCGTTTCCTCCCAACCAATCAGAGCAACCTCGAAGCCCTCAATAGTTAGATCCGCTTAGCTCTGTAAGCGGCGTACAAGTATATTCTTTGGTTAGAGATCTGAATGCGAGAACCTGGGTTCATGCCCTTTCAACATGGCGTTCAAATTCCTTTCGTAGAAGTCTGCTTTGAAGCTGTGTTTCCCATTCCCAGCCCAAATTGATCTCAGCCTCTTCACTAGTGCCACATTGAACTCGTTTTCCGAATCAAACGGCCCGCATATTGCCTTGTCAGCATCGGCACTGTAGAGCAAATGGTGTGGCACGGGGCCCCTTTCCACACTGCCATAGAAGTTGGGGTAAGGCAGAGGAATTTCGCGAATAGCAGCCAGGACGTCCTTTAACTTGCCACAGACGGTAGACTTTTCATTATTATCGAGCTCCGGCCACATAGCCTCGAGAGATTCTCCATCCAATTTCTCCATAATAAGGCATAAGTGGCTGCTCGATAGCATTCGATACATGGCATATAGCTTTGGAACTGTGACGAAGCTAAAGCTTGCAAGGTGTTTCTCGAGGAACGGCAAAGTCTGCCCTTTGCGCTCAGGCACACCCCGCCCATGCTTGACAATTAAGTGTGGGCCAATAGCAACGACCCGGTGGTAGGATGCATCATCGCGAAATACCACAGTCGATTCTAAGAACTGATTCTCCATCGGCAGGGGAGCGGGGAGACGTGAAGGTGGTTTCGGGTAAGGAAGGCGTACGGGTTCCCAGCTCCGGGTATGGGAGGTCCGATGGTTGCAAGTCAGACTAGTTTGCACCTTAAAGAGCATGAAAGTACGAAATACTTGCCTCCATTGATGAAGCTTTATTGTTGTAGTAAACTGGAAGAAATTCGGTGGATTTAACAGAAGAAGCAGGGTCAGGCGCAGGTATCTCTTCGTCCGGTGAGAAGTTGCCCACGCTAGCAGGGAGCTATACGAGAAGCTTTCATTCGCCAGATAATGAGGCTCACGATGTATTGACCTTTTCTCGCGTGAGCAATGTCTCTCTGGATGAAGGGTTAAGAATTGGAGGCGAAGGAAAGCAGAAAGTTTGGTTTGCATTTGGGATTCCAGATCCAATTTATCAGACATACCCTACTCCGCTCTTATTTGTCGCAGTTTTTTTTTCTTTCGCAAGAACTTTTTTTTATATATATTAGAGGCATCCCCATAGATGATGTGTATTCCTCTCCATGAGGTCTTCTCAAGCCGCTTTCACCTCCAAATAGATCCATAATCTGTCAGAGATTTGATTGCAGAGAGAGTGATTCTTGAACTCCACCGAAACTGGACTCTAAGTCATATCGTCGTATCATCAGCAAGTCATTAGATTCAAAATACCTTCCAGAAGAAATCATTCATTATCTTGGCACCTACTTCTTTTATCTTAATAGTAACTGTGTACATGATCTCTTTTATACGATCAACCATCTTAAATGCATCATCTTTCACAAGAAAAGAGAGAGTGGTAACCAACAATCGCAGAGCCGGTGTCGGCGGGATGGAAAGGCGTAGACACGTGATATATGTCAACCCCCACTTTCTTATCCCAGCCGCTAGCAGCAGCTCTGACATGAGATGAGATGAGATGCTTTAAAGACGCAGCGAATTTCTGACTCACCCACTCACGTATTTCATTTTTATAAAATTTCAAGAGAAACCAGATCTTCCCTCTATTATTGAAAAACGGACGACAGACGATAGACTTAGACGTTCATCCAGCATACCCTTGGTGAGAAGCTATCTATCTTGACAATACCGAGAGGAAATCTTCAGAACGTCCAAGAGCTTGAGAATCCAACATTGATAAAAATGGGAGATAAATCAGTCATCGCGAGTATGAGCAAAGAAGTCATTCTCAGCATTGATGACCTCCAAGAAGCAGGCTCGCAGAAACTGCCAACTTCAGCCCGAGGTATGGTTCATCACTCATCACTCATAGCTCTTCTCGTCCATACTCACACACCTTACCCCAAATCTCATCTCATCTCACCCAATGCAAGACCTCAACTCACATCCCCACCCCAGAATTCTTCAACTCCGGCGCCACAGCGCAACAAACCCTCCATGAAAACAGCAGCGCCTTCGACAAATACCGCATGCGTCCACGGGTACTTAAGAACGTATCTCAAGCCAGCACACGCACCACCGTGCTCGGGAAGTCCATCGCCTTCCCACTATGCATCTCACCAGCAGGCCTGCAAGGAATGGCGCACGCCAAAGGGGAATTAGCTACCAGCCGCGCTTGCGCCGTGAAGAACATCCACATGGGCGTCTCGAGTTTCGCGAATTACAGCGTCGAGGAGATCGTGAGTGCTGGATTAGAGACTGGTCCCATGACGTACGTGATGCAATTGTACACTATGAAGAACCGTGGTCTGCAAGAGCGTATTATCAGACGAGCTGAGAAAGCTGGGTGCGTGGCTATCTTCCTGACGGCCGATTCGCCTGTTCTGGGAGTGAGGTATAATGAGTGGCGGAACGATTTCCGTACACCTGTTGGATTGGAGTTTCCCATGCTTGAGAGGACGACGGAGCAATTGCAGGCGCAGACGCACGATTCTGGCTTTTTATCACTGAATTCGGACAATCATTCTTGGGCGGAGGAGATCCCGTGGTTGAGGGAGAGGACGAAGATGCAGATATATATCAAGGGCGTGCTTACCGCGGAGGATGTTTTATTGGCGAGAGAGTATGGGTGTGATGGTGTTATCATCAGTAACCATGGAGGACGACAGCTGGACGGAAGTCCTGCTACTATTGATGTGCTGGCCGAGTGTGTTGAGGCCGCGGCGGGAAAAATCAAGGTGCATGTAGATGGAGGTTTTAGAAGTGGATCAGATATCTTCAAGGCGATTGCCCTTGGTGCCGATTGTTGCTGGATTGGCAGACCTGCAATCTGGGGATTAGCGGTATGTTTGCCTTCGTGACCTTCGGAATGGATAACTAGCTGACCCATTTCAGTATGATGGCCAGAAAGGCGTGGAGAAAGCGATTGAAATTCTGTATGATGAATTTCGACGATGCATGATGCTAACGGGCTGTAAATCCGTTTCAGAGATCTCCAAAGCTTCGATCGGTCTTGCGAGAGTTGATGGGCCTCTGGCACGCCTGTGAGATGACGTCGAGAGGAGGCTCGTGGAGAAGGAAGCAAAGAAAACTAGATAGGCGAATTGGATGCCACTGGGCAGGGAAATAGGTCACCAATAAGTAGATTCGTGCAAGACAGAGGAAAGGTTTCCAAGATCATTAATTTCCAAAATATACCGTCCTTATATACAAATATGTATCCAGTTTTCGTGTTTTCGTTAAGCTCATCCGTCGTGAGAAAAACAATCATCATGATCCCGATCACGCCAGTCAAATCCCACCAGCTCATTAAAGTTCTTCATCTTGACATCATAGCAACCTCTTCGGTGCTGGACTCGGCTTCTGAGCCGGTTGGGATTTGATCCGATTGATCCTCCTTTAGCGTGTTGGTTGTCTTCTCCCATTCCTTCATGATGGTCGACATTGTGCGCTGCAAATTACCTTTGAGAGTACCAGGGCTCAAATTTAGATTGTCCAACGCCGGCCACTGTATATCTGTGCGTTTTGTTGGAGTATTGAGCTCGTCTGTGGGCTGTCCAATGATTCTAGTGCTGTTAATACTGATAAATGGTGGTAGTGCGGAGGTTTTCTCATACTTGACGTTTTCATCATCGTTCCCATTTGAAGGTGTTGCCGGATTCGAGACTGTCGTGCTTCCACTCCAGCGGGGAGACTTTGGGATTGGAGAATCCCAGGCGGCCCAATCATCATCCAAGTCGTCCAATGGGGGCGCCGCGAGAGAAAGTGGTCGAGATTTTTTGATCGTGGATGGGGACCTTGCTCTGGGCCGGACTGGTTCATCATCTCCCAAATCGATGAGTGGGCTGCTACCAGTCAAAGTTTCCCAGGTGCGAGGAGACATAGACCGAGGTGACTGTCCCCGCTTGCGATCGCTCACCAGACTGCTTTTGCTACTCTTCCTCACAGGTCCACCAGGGGTAGGCTCCAGATTTGACCTGCTCGTGGTTCCGTTGACCGCCTCGTCTCCAACCGTTGCTTGGCGTAGATCCTCCAGAAAAGTCCACATTCCGGATTTCAGGTCCTCAGCAAGCTGTTTTGCGCCCAGAGGCACACCAATTTGATATGAGTGTCTTGCATTCGCACGACTGGAGGAAATTCTTCTCAGCCCTTGACTGGTATCTGGCATTGTCAGACTCTTCGGTAGTCCCTGGTTTTCGGCTGATGATTCCATGACTGGTGGGAATGGCTGAGGTTGATGGAAATTGGATCTCTCAGGTGAAAGTAGCGAGAGGGTTCGAGTATGAGCACCCGAGAATTTCCTCCGCGTCTCCTTGGGTATATTGAGGTTGTTGAGCAGGGCTCGTCGCCTGTCCATATCTGCACTCTGCCGTGACATAATTGATGGATCCTCGTTGCTAGAACCTTCAATTGCAACGGTCTGCAACGGTTCTATGTGCCGCACTTCTGCCCTCTTTCTGGATGCTTCGTGGCGTGCATACTGCCTCTTCAAATTGGTCAATTCTCCCTCTGCTTTGGCCAGTTCCTCCTTCAACTCCAACACCTTTCGCTCCTGCCCAGCAAGAGCAACCAAAAATGTATTATGTTCATCTGCCGATGGTATGGGCACCTGTTCTATCGGAGTCGGGGGGAATGATGGCATATTCGACGATGTGGGTGTTGCTCTTGCAGATTCGTTGCCGTTGGTATTCGGAGCAACCGGGAAACTCAATGATAATCGGTTGGGTCGTCGAGGGGTATAGGACAATGCTCGAGCATGCCCCATTGCTGGTCGAGGAGGTGGAGACATCGCGAACTGTGCTCTGTTGGGGGAAGTTCCGACGTGAGGACTTGGTGCAGCTGCCGGTTGAGTAGATTCCCCTGAATTCAGAATCGACTCGACCGACGCGCGGTTAACTGATGATCGTCGACGGTTGGATGCCATGTTGCATAACGTGCTTGGAGACAGCTGCAGAGCTTCGTGTTCGAGGATGGAGGGGGACGCAGTTCGTTGTGCGAGGGTCAGCCAGAAAAGAAGGTGTCGTTTGCGTCGAAGGGTGCTTTGTTGAAAGTCAACAAAACAATTCGAGCCGCCAAGAAAAATCAACAAATAATAACAAGAAGCTGGTCCGTATGTAACAGTCATATAGGCATTATATGTGCAAGAATTATATTATGTAGCAGGAGTGTAAATGAGGGGATTCAGACCATTTCTGTCTGGTCTGGTCGGGTGGGTGGTGGCAGCACGAATGAGTGAGAGTTGATTCAGATTCAGGAGGGAAAGGTCCCAGATCTTGGATAACCGGGGAAACAAGGCTCGTTAGATTGGAAGGCCGGAAAGGGATTGGTGCCACGCTAAAATAGCGACACCTGGATCTCCAGGTCACGGGAACACGCAAGCTAGTCGCATCTCATCTCAAACATTTCATGCATCTCGGCACGTTCTCTACTTCTGATTAACAACACGTCGCCAACAGCATCATCAACAACACCACAGATATTCACAGCACCCACTGGCTTCAGTATTTGCGGCTTTATCTCTCCGTATCAGATATCTGTTTTGGACAGCATCCTGTCTTTGAGGCATCATCAGACCAACCAGGATCGATCTGGCAATGATTCCCCGGCCACTTTTAGCCTATCTGGGTGTTGTATAGCAACCTCTTATAATATTACGCCTATCCAGTTCTATTTTGCTTCATTATTGAGGCGGCATAATCATTGGGCTAGATCATCCAAGTCGTTACGCTTTCCTCGCAGTATCGACTTTGCAGCGCGCTCTTTGTGTTGGCCCCACATCGCACTCCCAGCACGGAAGATCGAGGATATCTCCCTCAGGTCGACATAGCCACGAAATTCACTGCTTCGAGATATATCCATGGGAATATATCTATTTTTATGAGAGAAGAAGAGTTCTCGAGGGACTACCTGGCCAGTATCGAGATACCGTTAGCCTTGGCACCCGGTTCAACGCTACGACATCAGTACTTCCAGTCAATATTCACGGCGTTGCCACTACGTGCAATGAAATTCACATGCTTATGACCATTCCGATATCAACACGTCATTTTTAACTCTCGGCCGCTATTATTGCGCGGTCTTATCAAATCAGTTGTTCCGACATTCTGGACAAAGGGCTCTTCCACGTTATCCCCCACAGCAGAACCCATCTACCACTGGCCCTTCAAGGATTCAATTTTCGAATCTTTCATTCACTACCACGCTTTGAGGGCTTGTCTGGGAACACACCCTACCCGCCACGGCTCCTACTCTTTCAGCATTTCCCCCTTCTCAAATCTGCCATGAATCGCAGAAATCATGCCGTTCCCTTTTGTGTACGTGTGTGACCTGCTGGACAAGGTTGAGTCAATTTGCGTCAGAGAAGTACCACTTCTAAAAAGAGACCGAGTTTCTCAAACCAAGGACTCACTTGTCTCCTGGTTTATAACACACCGATGGAGGATCAACGCACAAGACACAAACAGCAAAGCTGTCTTGATGATCTTGAAACCAGAAAGGCAAACGGACCGCCAGTATGGGGTTGAAGAATACTTGGAACAGATTCTTGCAAGGATATTCAAGATGCCAACTCTAATGTACGAGAAGTTGAAGAAGTGGAGAGATGACGCTCGCAGTCATGGCGATCTTGGTTTACGTCTTTGCCAGATCATGCAGGAAATGAATATCGTAGGTGATCCGACGTCAAAGTCAAAATTCGAGACCAACAGTTTGATCCTGGTAGTGTTTTGCTTCAATCAAAACCACTGCTGAGTTGTCCTGGTCTATTTTACCCATGACTGACATATTTTCAGACCCCATCCAACGCTACTGCTAGCAAGATTTCGGTTGAAGAAATCGATCAGTCACTGCTTCGCATAGCCATATTCAATGATGGCTCTTCGCTGGCAGTAAAGTCTCTCAAGGAACAAAATGAGAATCCACCAGATAGGATCGAAGTGTTGGAAAAACTTTACATGCAACTCCAGCCTCGGGAAGCCAAATGGCTAACTCGGATCATCCTCAAAAACTACGGCCCTGTTACACTTCCTGACAGCTTCCCTCTACCTGGTAATGTAACTCATTTACCAAATTCCCTTTCGGCCACATTCCTGTTTCCACCAGAGCCACCAACTCCAGAACGAAGGACTGGTACAAGGGTGAAGAAAGGTATTGGGTTGAAGGTTTCTGCCCATCTGTTACCAACACCACCAACGTCTTCGCCAATCTTGCCTACACCAGAGACAACAGAAGTGGTACCGAACCCTGCACCTCGATATCGCATAGGCTGGGATCCACAATCCTCAACCCTTTCAGCGCCAGTTAAAGTCATTGCCCCTCTGACTCCCACAAAATCCTCTCCTCTCCAGAACTCATCCGCACCGAAAGCTAGACAGAAAATTCAGACGCTTGCGTCTCCGCCAACTTGTTCTCTTCCGGTCATATCATCCATCAAACCGGCTCCATCACAAATTAATCCTGTCCCTAAACGAAATGCACTCGGCCAGATATCATCCAACATACCCTCTGGAAGTCAAAGCCAGCAGTCGCAGTCTCGATCCCAAGAAAAGAATCCAAAAGTCCCCTCAAGCAGCCACCACTCGCAATCCAGACAACATCCAAAACCCACCACAGCGTCTCCCGTCGTCTTCAGCACAGGAAAATGTCTCCTCACCCAAAAACGGTGCCAATTCTCCTCAGCACTATTCATCATCTCCCCCTGCCTCCTCTCCAACCCCTACCTCCTCACCAAACTCATCCCCTACCACGGCGCGCACCACCTTACGAGCCTCACCTCCCTCTCCCACCCCACCGTCCCACGACGTACCAAGTCCGGACGCCGCGTCAAGAAATTCATCCTCGTCGACATCACACGCCCAGACCAGACCGTCCAGTTCTGCAAACAAGCCGAGAGAGCCGTCAAAAGACTCGGCTGGAAAAGCAGGAGTGGGTATCAGGAACATATCCCTATCTTTGATTGGAGGGTCTTGGAGAGTTTTGCGAAGCTGGATAGAGGTGTCGAGTTGGGGTTTGATCCTGTGAGGAAGCATTTCCAGGGGACGATTTAGATTTCTGTTCCGTGTGGTTTTGATTTTTCCTTTCGTCTTGGGTTTTTTGTTGTTTAAATTTTGCATTGCGGGATTTGGTTGTTTAAATATGATGGGCATTTATAGGAGCATTGTTGATCGAGCGGCATTGAGTAGGTGGGTAGCATGGAGAGCAAACACGCAGAGGCATGGGCATTGGCGTAGGCATAGGTATGAATTGCATTTTTGGCGGGATATCTGCATCAGCATCACATCGCATCGGATAGCACGGCATAGCTGGCTGGCATAGCAAGACAAGACAATCATCTTGTGGAGCGGACACAGGCATGCATGTCTATATATATATCTCTCTCTGCAATCACCGAGTTCCAATTCAAAAAAGACACGATCACTTTACTCTTTCGCTATACACACATATATATACACTAGTAAATGAGTGTTGGATTTACAGCAGATCCAGCTAATCACTCACTCACTTTACGATATTCATGATTCCATTTCATTTCATCCAAGACGAGACGAAGAGATAACTCTACAAAGCATGCAATGCAGTAGGTGGTTTTAGGATCAAAAGGGGCGAACAGATTTAAGTACGTATAAACGTATAAACTCCCCGGACAAGGAAGTTTTCAATTTTCTTTCTTTCCTTCTCATCTTTCTCATCTCATCTCATTTATCTATCTATCCGTATAACTGGCATCTGGCTAGCAAGGTTGGCTTGCAAGCAAGCAGTCCCACCAAAGCCATCCAAGCATCTCTCATCAATATTTCATATCCTACAGTCCCATCCCTTCTTTCATTCCATCCAGCCATCTCAAGCTCCCATCAAATTAAAAGCATAAAAAGGAGAGACGACCTCTCCAAAAGAAAAGTCGAAAGACAAGCAAGCAGGCATGCAAAGAAAGCAACTTGGGGGATCCGCAAGTAAGCAAAGCAAGCGATTAGAAAAATGGCAGAAGAGAGGCGCCAAGACTAAGCAACAAGACTAAGCCAACTTCCCACCCTTCTCCTCGTCGACCAAAGGCGGTGTGGCGGGGTTCTTATCAGTGGTGTTGGTGATGGCTGATGTCTCCTTGGCGTCTGCGTCTGCGTGTGCAGAGGCGCCGTCGGAGGGGAGGGGGCTTGCGCTGATGGGTGTGGGGGCGTCTTCGTGCCAGAAATCCTTTTTGCTGTTGTAGGGGTGGGATGTTAGTTTTTGATTTTTAGGGGGCTATATATATATAGAACGAAAGCGAGAGATATATAGAAAAATAGGTAGAGGGGCATATGTGAGTCTAGGGAGATTAGAGAGGGGGAAAACATACCCCTTCATAGCGCGAACGATCCAGCCAGGCAACAAACCGCCCTTGATTCTCCAAGTCCAAGGCTCCTTGAACTCCTTATCGGCAGGGACAATACGTCCACCACTAGCCTTCTCAACGACCCACGCGATGGTATTCAGAACGATATACGAGATGATACCGGCAATGAGACCATAGGCGATAGAGTAGGTGAAGGGCATGATAGCGATCGTCAAGAAGGCTGGGAGAGCGTCTCCGAAGTACTTCCAGTTGATGTCCTTGGCGGCAGTAGCCATCATAGCACCGACGATGATCAATGTACAGCCTGTGGCCCAGGGAGGAATGGATGCGAAGATTGGTGCGAAGAAGATCGAGATGAAGAAGCAGAGACCAGTGACCATGGCTGTGATTCCAGTCTTGCCGCCTTCGGAAATACCGGCACCAGATTCGATGAATGCGGTTACGGGGGAGAGACCGAAGAGGGAACCGATTGAGATACCGAATGCTAAAGGGTGTGTCAGCTTGGGTTCTTGTCATTTTATACGCCTGATATTTAGATTTGCGGTATAGGGGTGGTTTCATGTGATTTTGTCTGATCTTTGGACGGGCGTGAGTGTGGGTGTAAATAACTTACCATCAACCAAGTACGCAACAGCCGAACCCTCGAAATCCTGAGTCTCGGGATCAATTGCACCGGAGAAATGAGCCATGGAGTACAGAGTACCAGTACAATCCAAGATATCGACATAGAGGAAGGTAATAAGCGCAAGACCAAACTGTCCAGACGCACCACCAAGGTTCCACTCATTGACGCCGAGAGTCTCGCGGATAGGGCGGAAAGTGACGACCTTCTTGAAGAAGTTGAAGTTGTCATCTCCGAGAGGAGTGTGTGGGAAGTAGGTGACACTGGTTGATCGTGGCCAGGAGATGATTGAGACGAGCAGGATACCGGCGATAATCGCACCTTTGACCTTGTACATGAGGAGAACGGCTGTGAGGAAACCACCGCAGAAGATTCCTACCCACATGGTGTGCGAGGCCATCTTGTCGACTCCAGGGGGACAGAATCCAGTTTCGGGATCACGATCTGACATGGCGCACCCAGCGAGTTCGAGAGGGACGGATGTTGCTCCTGTGATGGCACCGATACCTGCAGAGTAGGTCAAGCCGATGATGGCTATTTCCATTAGCTGATGTTCATTCTAGAGATTTGGGCAGACTTACTCAAAAAGAGACCAATACCGACACTGGAAGCAAGCTTGATAGAAGCTGGAATAGCTCTGGCAAGCCATTGTCGCATACCCAACAGCGAAAGTCCGACAAAGACGAATCCTTCAATGAAGATAGCCGTCAGAGCGAGGTTGTAGCTAACTGGTCCGAATCCATAAGGTCCAACAACAGTGAAAGCGAAGTAGGCGTTCAATCCCATACCAGGCGCTAGAGCAATTGGCATGTTGGCGAAGAGACCCATGCAGAAGGAGGTGAGGGCTGCAATGGCAGCAGTTCCAGTGACGAAGTCACGAGTCATGCGGTTCAAGCAGAGGGCGTACTCAGGCTGGGCTGGACATTCGAATGGACTTCCACCTTCGGAGATCTCGCAAGCACCACAGGTTCCTCCACTAGATGTCATGATGTTCGCATTGACCTGAAGGGCAATGTTAGTTTATTCTTCCAAAATCTAGTTCAAACTTGAACTCGAAATTAGATTTGGATGCAGGTATAAGCTCCATCTACGTACCGAAATGATGTAGGCCATGGCGAAGAACGTAGCCAGACCAGCTCGAATCTCAGTGAGAAATCTCGAACCTTCACGAGCCTTTGGGTGGCCAGAACCCATCAGACGAAAGCGTCGGCCGATGAAGCTTGCTGCGACAGCATCGTTGATCTTCTTTGTGAAGCCAACCATCGTGAATAGCTCAGCGATTAAGCAAGCAGGCAAGTAAGGTGGTTAGCTAGGGTTGAATTGCAAAGATCGCAAAGCAAAGCTTAGCTCGAAGGAGGATTGAAGGAAGGGTGTTGGTTGTTCGAGGTTGTAGGTCGTTGGTTGAAGGTTATTCGAAGATCCAAGCGACAGCAACAAAAGCGAGGTTGTCGTTTATCGTTAACCTGACTCTTTGCCTAACTCTCTGTCTGTCTGCCTTTCAGCCTATCTTCACTTGACTCGCTTGTTCGATTGCTCGACTGCACAGTCAGTCTCAGTCTATCGCTCACACACGCTCTCTCTTTTCTCGATCGTCTACAATCAGTCGGCACTCGCTCACTTATAGAGCTTTCTCAGCGACGGGATGCTTATCTCGGAGCAGTTGCAGGTTTGACGATTCTATTTGCTGCAGGGTCGATAGGCTTTGCTTGCCAAGTTCTTCTGCAGCTTGGCGGGTGGGTTTTCGATCGCTGAAAGACGGGCGAGATGGCCTTGTTGGGGTTGATGCCTCTTGGCGATGCTGCTTTGGAGGCTTTGGCGAGAGAGAAGCCCCGGTGGCCGCCGTCTGCCCTACTTTTTGCCCTCCGAGGCCCTCGTGGGAGAAGCCATGTGGGTAGGGCCTGACCGAAGCGAGAGACGGCTTCGATTGATTGTGATTATGTGGTGAAGTCATATCATGCTGTGTAATTGAGGTGAGGTGGGTGGGAAACACCGAAATGTTGATGAGGTTCGGAGTAGGCCAGCCAGCTGAGGTTAATTGTGCCTGGAGCTGTAGTAGGCCTGCAGTGAGAGGGGTGGCACTGGCAGGAGGGACCTGGAGGGAATGAGGCGATCTCCCGGGGTCACGTTTCCTCAAAGTGCAAAGCAGCACAGCAACACCACAGCACCACCAACACTACTGCGCTGACATGCGAGAAAATGAGTGTGAGTGGAGGGCAACATCTGGCGAGAGACTGGCTGGCTGCAGTTGAGTACAGTAAGACAAGGAGTGGAATTTAGGAAGATAGAGATAGAGATAAAGATAATATGGTTTGGCCGACTCTGATTCGAGGGCTTACAAAAGTCACGCGAGTACCATACATATCTAGGTACTTAATCAAAGTTGATGCCCATATGGATACATATTGAATTGAATTTAATTAGGAAATATTCCTCTTCTCAGGATAGGAGAGAAGTGTACATGACCTCCTGCCTTCTTGGACCAATTTGATCCCCACCCGTACAGTACCTCCGTCCCTTGTACTCGGTCGGACCCTCTTACCCGCGAGATCCATCCTTGAAGAGAAGCCAGAACCCTGGAGCATAAGTCATGATTCAAGGGTCTGGCCGATTGACTCGGATAAGTAGGGTAGGTAAGGCAAGGGAGTGGATGACATGCAGAGCCCGAAGCCTCGGCTTGCTTGGGCTGGTCTGGTTTGGTCTGGACTTTCTTTCTAGAATGTCAAAAATAAGGTTGATCTTATCTTAGCCCGTCAATTATTGAAGTGTCGGAGATAAGATGAGCTCTCTGTCTTGTCCAGATCCAAACTGAACTGAACTGTACTTGCGGCAAGGAATAATTAATGAGAAGTAGCAAACGTCATACCTTACTAGAAACACGAAGCTCAAAAGAAATATGTAAGAGAAGGAAAGGGAAGGTAAATGCAAGGCACACACACCAACAATGCAGTAAGACGAGA
The DNA here is from genome assembly GCA_017366145.1 of Cadophora sp. M221. Taxonomy (NCBI): domain Eukaryota; kingdom Fungi; phylum Ascomycota; class Leotiomycetes; order Helotiales; family Ploettnerulaceae; genus Cadophora; species Cadophora sp. M221. The sequence continues at coordinate 46,054 of JAFJYG010000207.1, read as the reverse complement.
TGAAGCAGAGACTTTCTTCTGCATTTGTACTCCCACTGTACCACATACAACATGCTCTGCTGTCCAACATTCAACACGCAAACACATGCATCCAACCACACTCTCGTGTTGTCAGCTGTCAGTTAAGCTGTCAATCACCTGTCAATTACCTAATGACAGCGGGATTTCGCAGCGCAGCTCTTTCAACATGGAGATGAAAAGAAATGACAACCTGCAGATTCCCAACAAAGTACAGTACAACATTTCAGCTCTACTTAAGCTGTGGCTTAAATAATCGCCATTGTGTAACTAGCTCCGTCACGAATTCCTTGCCCATCTATCTATGTAGGTGTTTATACCCAATCCAGTGGTGAGGCTGGGAAGAATACAAGGTAACTTCCTAAGGCTGAATACCTTGTAACTAGGTAAGTACTGTACATACATAGGTACAGATCAAAGAAGGCTGAACCCGCGAAAACTGAATCCCGGGCATTTCCCTCTTTAAAAAAAGTCAAAGTTTGTACTTACCTTGGTAGGTAGGTATGTATGCAGGTACAACGCTTCACAAGCCCACACGGCTCGGGTAAAAACATGGAACTGGGGAGATGTCTTGTGCAGCATCGGGAAGTCGCAATTGCGGTATGTTAAGGCAAGCCAAAGTAAAGTATCCCGAGGAGCTGGTTCCGACGTATCAAGGATGGGGGATCTTAATACAGCTAACTTCGTAAGGGAAGTACCTAGGTAGCTTTTGTGTCACGCAGGTGGGTTCATGCGCGGCTGGAGATGCAGCGGGATGGATTAGAGCCGCTGTTACGATACTGTATTGTGACAAGTCGGAATGCGGGGGTGGACGGAAGGCTGGGTATATGAAAAGATGGCTCCTCATGGGGTCGAAAGTGGGAGTTTTGAGGCTTGGAATTGAGAGACTCCGAGGTTCGGGATTGGGAAAGTTAAGTATATCTACATGGATGGAGTACGATGCTCAGTACCTACTCTCCCTCTCAACTGATCTTTTTTCGGATCTTTTTTCGGAAGGAATATGTATCTTGCATATACCCAGGCTTTTCTAGAACGGAACCACTCTGGTGTCTTCAGCTGACCATCCGTTCCACAAGCCTCTTTGCTCTCTCCCAGCTGCCTTCCACGAGGCGTGGGAATACCAACATCGCACCCACACAACTTTCAATGGACACCAGCTTCGCCACTTCAGTATTAGCCTATTCTTACTTACAATACTCTCTCCCAAGTTCTACTCTAGAGTACCTGCAAGGCCTGCTAATATCTACACGTGCTGCGTATTCCACAGGCAATTATTCGACCTGGATGAATACGGAGTACAGTGCAATACGATGGCTGCGCCTTCTAAGCCCCCAGCCACGAAGAAAACATTCAATTTTTCAATTTCGAATGAGCTGTGCTTGTTATCCAGCCATATTGGATCCATGCCTGGATAGCAGCTCGGATCCGAGTCTATAGATATAAGAAACTTAAGTACCTACTGCTGGTGCATGGAAAGTAGAAATTTTATTTTCCGAATTAATTACAGCCTCACTCACTCGGCATCCATCCTGTCGATCAAACTCGAACATGAAAGAAAGTGCAATCAGTGCTCTGAGCCTTCGACACCGGCGGGGACCAGAGCATTCTGGCGGCGGGATCTAAAAACGCGGACCACCCAGCACTGACTCGAGATCGCACTGACGGGGGAAAAAGGCCTGCCTTGGCCTTCCTTCACAAACTGCACTGCTTATCATACAAACAAAAGCCTTGCCCCCCTCCTCCCCAAAGGTCAGATCAGACCTTTAAGCTTGAATAATGACTATTGGGTTTTAGCAGGTTGAGAGGTTGAAAGGGTTCGGGGAGGTTAGAGTTTGAAAAGGGCGTTTTGATGGGGTGGTTTCAAAACGGGATAAGTGACAGGACGGGTGAGGCGTCGTGCGTGGCGTGGCTGCTGACGACAGGAAGTGGTGGAAGGACACTAGGTACTTACTGGAATGGAGGCAGATAGGAACAGGACATGATGAACTGGATTTGGTTGATCGGGATCAACAATCAAAATCACGACCTGGATATCTCAAATTATCCAAGAGTTAATTGACCCCAAGAAAACTAAGGAGACTTGCCACGGAGAACACCCTCCTATTTCTATTCATAGAAATAAATTAATCTCGATAGGGATGGATGGACCCGGCAAAGCTATGACAGCACCAGTCCCCTGATTTTCAGCAACGACTCGCCAACAAGCGTCGATGAAACCATGATTTGCACAACCAAACACAATACGTGCAACAAAAGCCGGATTTTATGAGACCTCTTTTCATCTGATATGCAAAATGATCATCCAACCAGAGTTACCAAACCTAGAAATTTTCATGAAGATGAGATACATTAGCAGCTTGGAAGTGTTAAGTGGTAGTGAAAGATAAGGGATGATGCATCTGATATCAGACTGCATGAACAACACGCAATCTCCCCTGTCCCAAGTCCATCCATCCAGCCCAGCCCAGGCCAGAACAGACCCTCTCGTCCCTCACAACAACCGTGCCAGTGGGATTTGACAATCCAAAGTCTTCAGACTCTTCACACACAAGCCAGCCGCGTGTTTCACGCCCGTTGATTTGGTGGATCCTGAAGAAAGGCGGGGTCTTGCACCTCAACAGTCAAAAACAGTCGTGTTCCCCTGAGTTGAGAGTGAGAGTGAGGCCCAGCTTCATTCCCCTCGTATCCATTCTTTTTGAGATTTCTTTCGTGCCGCTGTTCGTCAGCAGGCAAGCAGGCTGGGCCGGATAATCAACCTCGTTACTACCTTACCTACCTAATTCTCTCTCGATTGATTCGGGAAGGGCGGAGACACCACCCTTACACGTTGCTCGCATATCTTTTCTTATATTAATTTCCTGCCCTTTACCTATTTTGTTTACTTCTCACACCCCTGGTCTGGGCTTCTTCATTGGTGTGTGTACCTTGTGGCGCAGTCTGCATACCTTAACCAAGTACAATTTTTTTTAATTGGGTCATCAACGTCCGTATTGGCTGTGCCTGGATTTGTACCGTTACCTCAACGGTATTTTTCTCCATCGGATCGGATCGATAAGGAAAGAGAGGGGTGGTGTTGCGTTGCCTTGCCTTGGGTGCGCGGATTTGTGATCCATAGGATAGGATAGGAATCTACGGACCATCGATATAGATACGAGAGCCGGCCTCTCTTGGACAGGATGGCCCTACCTAATACCTCTTCCACTCTCCCTCCCACTTCCACTTCCACTTCACCTCACACTCGCTCTTCAACTCTTCAACCATTACCGTCGCTACAACGGCCTCAACAATCACTACAACAACAACCAACACAATCGTTCCGACCCCTCGAGTATTGGAAACCACCCAAAGCAGTCCGCCACATCCGAGCCAAAAGCAGCCGGATATTCTCACCCAAAAAAGATACCACACACTCATTCCCCAATACCACTGCTATCGAGATCCACGACCCAGAAAAGCAAGACCTCGAACTCGAGAGGCGGGAGCAGGAAGCCGAGGATTTCTTCAAGAGTAAAGGCATGTCGTTCGCAACCCTTGGCGAGATGACCGGGCGGAGGAAGACCTTTGCGCACGAGCAGATCATGGGGTATGATCGCGAGGATACGCTGTCCCAGCCGTGGTGGAATGTTAAGGCGTGGGGCAAGAAGGCGTGGTTGATTTTTGGGGGCGTGGTTGTTGTGGTGTTGGTTATCGTTATTGCGATTGCGGTTGTGGTGTCGAGACAGAGTGATGATAGTTATCCCGAGTATACGACGCAGTCGTACGCGTTGTCTGAGACTTGTAAGTCATTTTCTCATCTCATCTCATCTTTTTTCCTGTTTCTTTCACTCCTTGCGGTTTGTATTCTGGATGGTTGGATGTTACTTTTCGATATGTCCATTGGGAAAGTAATTAGTGAAACTCAAGAGAGCTAACGGTAAACAACAGTCTCAGGCGCGTCCTTCTTCTCAGACAACTTCGACTACTTCACCGGCTACGACCCAACAAACGGCCATGTGCACTACGTCCCCGCCGAACAAGCAGCCTCTCTCAATCTTACCTACGCCAGCTCTTCAAGTGCCGTGCTCCGCGTCGACACATCCGTCTCAAACACCAGCGAACCCAATGCCTCGACAGGACGTTTCTCCGTCCGGGTAACTTCTAAGAAGCAGTACGGCCTTAACTCGCTCTTCATCTTTGATGTTAAGCACTCCCCGATAGGTTGTGGGACTTGGCCTGCTCTGTGGCTGACTGATCCTAATAACTGTAAGTTTTGGTCCCAGAATTGCTCTTTTTAAACATCCCAAGAATATTCGGAAAGAGACATACATGTCACGTCATGACTTACCTCACTTCTCCATCTTCTCTCCCTCAAAACCCCCCTCTACTTTATAGCATGCTAACTCGTCCGTAACCCAGGGCCCGAAAACGGAGAAATCGACGTAATGGAAGCCGTCAACGTAATCGACACCTCCTTCAACCAAATGACCCTCCACACCTCCAAAGGCTGCACCATGAAGAACGTGAAACGCAAAGAGACCGGCAAAGTCCTCGCCAGCACCTGTGCCAACACAACCAACGCTAACGCAGGCTGCGGCGTCAATGCCGGCACCGACACCACCTTCGGCTCGACATTCAACTCCAACGGCGGCGGCGTGCTGGCCCTCGAGCTCAGAGAGGCGGGAATCAGGATGTGGCAGTTCGCGAGGGACGCCCTCCCGTCGAATCTGTGGACTGGTCCGGATCCGAATAGCTGGGGAATGGCGACGGCGGATTTCCCGAATACGAAGTGTGATATTGCGACTCATTTTCGGAATCAGAGTATTGTGGCCAATATCGACCTTTGTGGGGATTGGGCGGGCGCCGAGAAGGTTTATGGGGAGAGTTGTAAGTTTGGAGCTGCTTTGTTTGTTTTGATGCTTGATTTCCCCTTTCCGTTTTCACAGCACTGTACGTTTACTCCAAACGAACTCTTGGAGCTGGTGAAGGTTGCCGGAAGTCTGGAACGGCGAATTTTTGAGGTTAAGTATATTGAGTAAGGGCTAATGCGAAATAGGTCCTGGTACATGTGTCGATTACGTCTCGAACAACAACACAGCATTCACGAACGCGTACTGGGAATTCGGCAATTTCTCCGTCTATTCCGTATCCTGAATCTTACCATTCAGCAAACAATCAACCAAAATAACTCGATTTTCACCATGGTCAGATTCTTTTATTACTGTATCTCGCTTCGTGTCTTGTAGTTTTCTCCAGCGCCTTTGTGTTAAATAGATCTGGTAAGGTATGGGATGGTATGGGAATTGGGATCTGGGATATAGTTTATAGATGGATGGAAGGATTCGCGTGGCGTTCTGGGAAGCGGTTTGAGGAGAGGATTTGGGGACGGGATGGATATTGTATTGATGAAAGGAAGTAAAGAAGGAGGGAGGGGACGCTGGGCGTCAAGTCCGCGGATAGTAATGATGCTAGTGTTCAGGCTGAGATATCTGCGAGATGGTAAGATATCCTGAGGCTGGGGATGGAAGTGAAGCATGATATATGAGATGAGATGGAATGATCTTAGATACATTCATGTGCTAGCAGAGATTTTGTACCTACCTACAGGTAACTAGGTGATTTATTAGTCAATAAAACTGGACCAATTCTCAATTCCATCAATCATTTAGGTACTATGCAGCGATCGATCTATTAAATAGGACACATATTTCAATCTTACCTCGAGAGTAGACCGATCTTTATTTTTCCAAGCCAAATATATAATACTTTTACACATATATATTCCACCCTTTCAAAAACACTCCTTCCAGGTTTCGTCTGATGTCCTCCCCATCATTCCCCCAAAATCTCAGCCTCGTCGCGCACGTCCCCACTCTTCGCAGCCTCGCCAAAAAGTTTCTCGCCCGCCAACCTCACTCCCCCAACATCACATCACATCACCTCCCTCCCTCCCCATCATCCACACCACACCCACCATCTCACAACATCCCCACTGTCTCCCTTCCTCGATATATCGAGACTGAACACAGTGCGACGATTCGATACGATACGGTGCGATAGTGTAGTGTAGTGTAAGAAGAAGGACACAACGAGAGAATGAACGGACCGATGTGGACGCCCGCCGGTGCAGGGGGTGGTGGATACCAGGGCGATGCGCAGGAGGAGCAGGCGAAGGCTGTTGTTAAGAGTGTAGGTTGAGATGGGATTTTCCTTTCTTTCTCTTGGGTGGGGGTGGATTGTGATGGGAGGGGGCTTGGAGTTTGGGTTGACAATTGAGGGTACGAAGGATGGGACAATGAGGATGCAGATGCACATCCATGCCCGAATGTTCTTCTACTTGGGGATCAAAAGTGCTCTCTATACATACGACTCCGGTCTGTCATTGTACAGCAAGGAAGGTGGCTACATGCTTTCGGGACCGGGACTCGATATGGGGATACATCCAGGATGGCAAGAATTGAAGGGTTGTTCATCTTGCTATGGATGGATATGGTACAACCTAGGAGAATACACAAGCTAACATGTCACTTCACAGATGCAAGCACTAATGGAATCTTGCCCTGGTAAAACAGCCGTCTCAGGCGTTATGGGCTTCGCTCTCGGCGGCGCATTCGGTCTCTTCATGGCTTCCGTACGTCCCTCCCAATCCCCCTCCAAACTCACCACTAACACTCCCACCCCCAGATGCAATACGACACCCCCCTCCACACACCCGGTTCCGCCGGCGCAACAATCGCCTCCCTCCCCCTCCGCCAACAGCTCAAAGCCGGCCTCCGCGACATGGGCGCGCGCTCCTTCTCCTCAGCCAAGAACTTCGGGAAAGTAGGCGCCATCTTCGCCGGCACCGAGTGTTGTATCGAGGGTTTCCGCGCGAAGAATGACCTTGCTAATGGGGTCCTTGCTGGGTGTATTACCGGTGGTGTGCTTGCGGCGCCGGCGGGGCCGCAGGCGGCTGCGTTGGGGTGTGCGGGTTTTGCGGCGTTTAGTGCGGCTATTGATGCGTATATGAGGAGGCCTAGTGAGGTTGATTAGGTGGTTATTTATGAGAGAAGGGAATGGGTCTGGCGGAAGTGGAGTGGAGTGGAAGTGGAAGTGAATTCTGTGGGATATGTATAAGTGTATTCGTTTTGACAGGCGAATGGGCATGGCGAGGCGTTTTTGGGAATCAGCTTATTAGCTATTGGCTAGATACTTTGGGTCGTCTGTATGTATGTATCATGATGTTAGATAGAGAGTGAGAGTGAGAGGTGTTTCGGTATGGTATGGATGTAATATCAGACTCTCAACTACAATCACAACAACGACTACAAACCTGCTCTGTTGAAATCCATACCAGCTGGTGTAATCTTACTTCTTCTTCAATAATAGTAGCTAGCTGCTCGACTCAAGTGTTAACATAACTCTGAGATATCAAGATGGAACACACACGCCATTACTTTGACGCTGGTCTTGAGTGATATCTAGCCCCTTACAAAGATAATATTACGACTGAGGTATTCAGTGCATCTTGGTACCCCAAATACATAATTCACATCTCCAAGACTATCAACATTATATATACTTTTGCATTTTATATACCCCACACCCCCCCCCTTAAACCTGCGCTACGCTGTGCTACGTGGAAATTATAATATAGACCCCCCAAAAGAGAAAGAGGAAGAGTACAAAAAAAATGCCAAGGTATCATATCACATCTCTAGCTCCACTCATCACATAACATGCGCCGTAAACCTCCCCCTCCCCCTCCCCCTCTCCCTAAAGACATAAAACAGGTACAAGATCGACACCAGCGCCAGACTCACAAAGACCAAGAGCGAGCCGGCTCACTCGATGCCAAGGTTGTGGAACATGGGCGCGACGAAGAGAGGGGGGACTGCTACGAAGATCTGTGGTGGGTTGGTTGGAGGGGGATTGGGTGGTGATGGTGATGGTGAGGAAATGAGTGAGAGAGAGCGGGAGGGAGGGGGATGGGATAGGATGTGGACTATAATTGGGTTGTTCTTACTCTCTAGTTGGAATGAGAGATGACGATCTCGACTCGTCTTGTTCTGTGATCTCAGGAAGAGTTTGGCTGGGGTGGATTTGGTGGGGTTGTACAGTACGTTGTCGAGTAAATCTATGAATGAAGAATTTCTCATGTCGAAATTATGCCGGCGAGTTCAGATATAAGCAAGTGCTTCGACAAAAATAAACAAACACCAGCCTCGTGCTCTTAAGCGATATTTTTCACAACGAAAACAACCGGTTGACAACAAACAGTGTCGCTAAATCGACAACGATTTAAGAAGTTTCAGGAACGCTTGGATGGTATGAAGCAATCTCAAATTAGAGGAGGGAGATCTTCAAGTGGGTGTTATTCGGATTTCAATGTGGATCAAACGGCGATTTTCTGCTGCGGACCGAGACCGACGCTCATGCTCAGCGGGGACGGGTGTATCCTGTCGCTATGGCGGGTGTGGCATGCAGGGGTGCATGTCAGAAGCGGGCTTGAAGCCTTTTGACGTAGAGGGACTTTGTAATCGAGGGAAGTTTATAGGATAGTGTTTGGGTGTTAACTGTTCACTATGTGACTGGGGGTTTGGTAATGGGTTCACGATGGAGGTCTTACGCTAAAGCAAAGTAAATTAACTGAGTCAGCCTTTAATTTAATGAAAGACGAGGAGAAAGGCATCGTCGACTCCTTAAAAGTAACGCAAAATCGAAACCAAAGAGTGTTAAGTTGTATTATTGATTGTCATTTGTAATTATTGTAGGGCCTTCACAAGTCGCTGAAAATCAGGACTCCCTAACCCAGTCACCGCATCCCATCCAACAGTGGTATTCCAAGAAGCCTGGCATCCGTAACTGTATCCCTCAGTGATATCATTCCATACACTCTTCATCTCCTCCGAATATAACATGGGATTCAACCATCCCAAGACTGGCTTCCCATTTCTCAGCCGGATGTCATTGACAAGTGCAATCATGGCGGCGAAGACGGGCGTCCCGGCACTTGTACCGGAATGATGACCTGAAGAAACGCCGTTATTCTCTGTTTCATATCGAGAGCCGTAGACTGCGATGTCGGGAATTCCGCGTCCAGAAGCATTGTAGAGACCTTCGTACTGGCCATTGAGAGAGGCGATGTATGCAGTTGTAGAGTTGACTTGGTAGGATGGTGTAGCGAAGTAATTCGAGAATCCGCCAGACGAGAACGATGATCCTTGCTCTGGGATTATAGAGGTTGAACCAACGGCAGTAACCCAGGGGCAACTGGCTGGGAAGGTTGGTAGGAATGTAGGTCTGTTCAGCCCATCGTTGCTGATACAGTCGACATCTTCTTGGCCTGCTACTCCACCATCGCCAGATGCATCGATGATAGATACACCGCGAGCCGCAAGGCGACCGAAGAGATCACAGACGTGGACTGCGTAGTCTCGCGGAACTGTTTGTTCGGTGTCGGTGTATGAGATTGAGATCACCTGCGGGATGGCTCCATCGGGTTTGGCAAGCATGTATTCAAGCCACTCGAGATATGGCTCATTGTAGACCTGATCAAGTGGCATTTCTTGTCCGTCTGGACCAATGGATGGCGGCCGACCAGCGGTAGAGTAGTAGACAACTGGCAAAGAGCCGGTGAATGGCATGCTGTATTCCATATCCAATGTGGCTTCGATTCCGGCAGCGGACTCATTGTTCGTACCGCCATTGACGAGTTCGACTGTAAAAGTACCAGGATTGGCCCGGATGGAAGCTGAGTTGCCGTATTTTCGAACAAAAGATGTGATGTCATTATGGTTGATGTATTCCTCCAGAAAGCCAGCGACTCCAAGACTGCTTCCACAAGAAGTGGTGTTCGAAGGAGGGGAGTAATCAATGTTGTACATCTTGGCGATGCAAGTTGGTGTGATAGTTCTGTAGAAGAGTGTACAGTTAGCATCAATCTCTAGTGGAGTTTGAAGTCAAGATCGATCAAGACACACTGAGTGTGAAATATATCTTGGTCAGGCTGGAAGGGGAAGAGACCCACTGACATGCTTTTAGTAGTTCAGGATCTACATCACGTTTGTAGATGGGAGCTACAGGTTCCTCCGACCGCTTAGCATCTTCGCCCACAGACACTGAGTTCGTCCCCTCCGTTGGTGGAAAATAAGTGACGGGATGGATGAGTCCAATATGATGACTGAGGTAGTCGGGAAGGCTGTACTCGAGACTGCGAACGATGCTTCCATTACCGTTCGTAACTTGGAAAACTCCGAATTCAGTGGCAAGCATACTGCTGGCTGCTGAGACAGTGCTCTTAAAAGAAATCGAACTAGCATGAACTGAATATGCAACATCACTGACTCCTGAGAAGGAGTTGAGCCATGAAATGAGTAGTTCGACAGTTCCAACATCAGGTGCAACGATGGATCCCAGCTGCTCTTGGGTGAGGTGCTTCCCGTAATCTTCGTGTCCGGGAGTGCTGATGCCCATCAGTTTGTCGCTTAGACTATTTCCATCCACAGATTTGAGAATTAGCCGTAGATGGAGAATGGTCTCCTGGTCGGCTGGTCCTTGGTAAGTCCATCCATTTGGGACACCGGTTTTGCTTTCGACGACTCGATAGGAACCATATGTATCTTGATTACCAACGGGGGCTGGTCGAGCGAAAGCAGAAGAGGAAATTAAAAGGGCAGAAGGTAGAATATAGCGAGCGAAATGCATCTTGATCGGACTATTAAGAGATATGACAAAAAGGCTGTTGCAGTTGAGAGCGAAAGACTGAAGTTGGTTGAGATGAAATGGAGACTGATGGCGGCCAAGGTCTGGGGAGATCCAAGAACATATACCCCAGAGTCAAGCCTAGATGCGGTCGACTTTTGAGACAAGGAGAGCATTCGTTGAGCTCCTCACTAGGTTAAACCGGGCAGGCCGACATGGAGGACATGGAGGACATGGAGAACAGGGGCAAAGCGGTGTTTGGGCTACTCGCTTAGCCCTACCAGCTACATAATTCAGCTCAGCGGCACAAGGCGAGATGATGCCGACTGTAAGGAGAGACAGTTGTGGAGTGCTCAGTGACGAATGCTCACACAGACAGTCACTTTGCGATCAAAATTGTGGAATCTTGGAGTTGTTCGGGACCGAAGAGATGCTTCATGAATAGATTTCAGGTGAGGGAGTCAATTACCAGCATATTGAGCTCATGTTCTTTGACCATCACTTGCCGCTAACTGGTTTCTAGTGAGTTTCTTGTCGGGCGATCTTTCAAATCCATGATTGGGCCGCATCATTTTGAATTTTCTTTAGCTTCTCCATGCTCGTATCGTGAACTCTCGAGGTTGACTTTCCAGGACGAAAGGGGGCAAGCTCCGGTAGTCGAAGTCCACCTCGCTAAATCTCAGCGCCAGAATAATTGCCACTGTGGGAAGTCATGCACCCCTTTCCCCAGCGACCATCCTCCACAAAGAGCAACAAGGAGAATTAATCAACCGGGACAAGGTTGTCGAAAACATCGGATGAGTTTTTTTTTGCTCGGCCACAAACAGAGCTCTTCTAGAAGCCTCCCCTTCTGCCTCCTTCGCCCCAGCATGAATGCCCTAGTTGTTTCGCATGATCGGCAACTGTCCTCCCCAAAGCTTAAACCTCGGCCATCCGGCGTTCGTCCCAATTCTGCCTTAGTTCCTCGATTTGCCATGGTAACCTTAAAAACAAGCTCCTACTAGGCAACTAAGTCTTCGTATTGATGGGGCTCGTATTTACTAGTTATCTCGCTTGGCTCTATTCTGGGAGTTTGTGTACTGCCCGATGACTTCAGAGAGTTTGCTGTTGATCGGAATCAAAGCATGGTTAACCAAGTTTTAATTGATTACGGGCTTTCAGGCGACGGATGTCAATCATAATCTGATGGCCTACAGAGCATATACCTAGACGAATTTCCTGCTTCGTCTGAATCTTTTTTATCTGGAAAGCATCCGCGATTCCTGATCGTCTTCGTCCAATCGCTCCTTCGTCATGCGGTCCTCTATTTCTACCATCGTTGTTCTGAACATCAGTGGAGCTCTTGCAACTTATGGCTCTCTGTATCACTACATGCCAGTCGAATTCGAGTATGGCGCTGATTCAAGAGTGACAGCCGACATCACATTCGGCACTGCACCATCAGCCGAGCCCGTGAGAGTTGTGATGGACTCAGGAAGTGCAAATTTCTGGGTAACCCTCCCTATAATAGCCAGATCGCACATTCATTAACTTCAATTCTACAGATCTGGTCACCAGATGCCATCATAAATTTTGGGTCGCCGTATCTTGGATTCCCGGGCCCTTGCAACGCCTCGGTCCCCATCCGATACGATCCAGCTCTCTCGCCCTACTCGACACTTACAAACCACAGTTCCAGCTACGCATATGCTGGGAATGCGAAAATCGTCTCGGGTAGCCAATATGCCAACGATACCATTACTTCGGTAGGAGGTAGTGGACCCATCCAAAACGTCCAATTCGCACTTGAAAACAAAGGCCTCTTCAGAATGGCCGACAATGGCTCCTGCATACCTCCGCTCTATGACGAGGCAATTCTCGGTCTGTCGTACTACGACAAGGAGAAGACAGCCGGTCCATCATTCCGCCAGAACCTCTTCGAGAACGGACAGGTTGCAAGTAAGACCATGTTCATCTGGTTTGACAAGCACTTGGGTGCCCTCGGGAACCTCACAGGCGGCATCCTCTTTGGCGCAATCGACAAATCGAAATACAGCGGCCCCCTCGTAGAGGTCAAGAACGTCATTGCAGAGTATGAGATCGGCGTGTACGTGGCCAAGCCAAACATCACAATCAGCGGCCAAACCTTCGCCCCAGATCAAGACACGACGTGTCTCGTCGACTCGGGCGCTCATGCGGATTACCTCCCATTCGCCTACGACGGCGGTATGGAGGAGCTTTTCTACAATGCCACGGGCGGTCAGCTGGTCGATTATAACGGTGTTGTCTCTTACAACGGAAGTTGTGAGGCGATTCCCCAGGACTTCAACATCACGTACACCTTCGCTGGCGTGAATGGCAAGTCTGTGGATGTCACCGTACCGCTTAGGAATTACGCTAGGCATTTTGTCGATCCATATAATACTCAGGATCTCTGCTTGTTCAATCTTGAGATGGGAGGCTGTACTTTCGGTGCTCCGTTCCAGAGTGCCGCGGCGATTTTTATGGATGATGAGGGAAATCGGGTGGCTTTTGCACAGGCGGCTGTGTCTGAGGAGGGAGAGGGCGTGGATGAGGATTCCTTGATTGTACTGGGATCAGAGGAGAGCGCAGCATTTTGGAAAACTTTGTGAAGAAATACAGCTTCAATTATCAAATAATCGGATAATCATTATACAATAAATTAATGACAGTAAATAACACAACCGTAATCCAAAATTGCCCATGAACGAGAGCATTACCTCGCAAATACGGTAGAACTTGACTGAGCACCCAAATTTCACAACTGGGACTTCTTGGGCCGGTCCACATAGTCCTCCCAAGCCTCAGCGAATCCCACTCCTCGGGCCCAAGTCGCACCCGTATCTTCTACACTATCAGCAATCATGTTTCCAATCTTCTCCCACATGAAACCATTCACGACTCCGACACCTGCTCCGTCTTTCTCATAAGGCTTACACAACCTCTCAGCATTCGCAACCGCTCTCCCGAATTTCACAGCATGTCCATCGTCGGCGAACTCAGTCAAGCGATGGAAGATGCCTTTCCACTCTGCGTCTCCGGCTTCGAGCTTGTTGGGGGTGTAGAGGGAGATTTCGGAGAGGTGGAGAGGAGCTGCGGCGCGGGATGTATATATTGCGAGGCTGTTTGATGGAGTTAGTCGTAGAGTCGACTTTCTCGAGGGCTGATTCTGAAATATGGAGGATTGGGGTTAAAAGAAAGTAAGAACTTACTCCACGTAAGCTTTCCATTGCAGAAGTCTGACTTTACTCTTGGTGCTCAGCCAAGGTAGGGCGTTGAAGGTTGGGTAGAAGATTGAAGTGTTTGTGCTGTGCATGTAGAAGAAATCGAACTTCACCTACAAGCACCAACGTATTATTAGAGAGCCATCTCATAATATAGGTATGATCGGAAGGTTAAGTTTCGGAATGTTACATACCTGCTTCGGAGGTCTTTGAGCAGCAGCTGTGAAGAATATTGCTGCGTTAGTCATCTCGGCTGTCTTTCTCTCAAGCGTCCCAGGCGTAACCGTCCACTTGCTCGTGATGCGAATCATTTCCTCTGGAGCACGCACCAAGATCCCATCGCGGACCTTGTTCGGATCTTCCCAGTGCGCTGATGTGGCTAATTTCTTGTCGGCGCGGATTTCTTCGAGGAGTTCGACAAGTGTTGTGTTGAGCGATGGGTTAGGGTTGGAATTAGCTGCTGCATCGGTACGGAGGAGGTATTCGCCAGTCCAGGTGTCGTGGACTGCGCCTTGAGCCAATGATTCAGCTATGATTGCTGGTTGTTTGAACTCGAGGCCGAATCCGAGGTGGATAATTGGATGGAAGAAGCCTGGAATATTAGTTGGTAATGTGTTGGCATTGCTGGAGACTTTCAAAAACTTACCGCCATGCATTCTCCCCAGCAAATCATCAGCCTTCTCATTCTCGGCAAACAGAAACTCGTTCAATACATTTTCCATGCCTTTACTCTCCATCTCCTTTTGAAAGAAGACCAGGAAGTCGTGATAGTATTTCTCATTGCCGAGATATTTCTTAAAGTGCTCAGGATTGCTCATGTCCTGCACTATTCGTTCGTCGAGAGCCACAGGAGGACGCTGGTAAGAAGCATTGTTCTTGTAATGCTTCTCAATCACTGAGGCTGGTGCTCCAACACTGTAGAGAGTGAGAAGGTGGTGGACAATGTGGTTATGAAACCCATCATCGTTGAAAAAGATGTGGTGTTGCTAGGCACTTGTTAGTTGGGTGATTCGCCTGTGGAAGAGCGGAGTATACTTCATGATTCTCTTGGAGGAGTTCAGAGATTTTCGCTGCGGCCTCCGAATTTTGAGATCCGAATTTGAAGATTCCGGTGTCTTCAGTTGTCAAGTGAATCTTACTTGGTGAAGCCATGATGTCTTTTGTTGTTGTCGATGTTTGCCACGCTTAGAAGCTGGAGGTTGTTGCTGGTGATCGATTTTGAATGAGACTTTTGCTCAATATTCTTGCTGAACTTGTTGTTCGAAAACTTCTGAACGAGAACATGTGTGTTTTTATAGATCCTCTGTGGTCGCTCGAAGCTACATATACAGCAGATATCTATTTGTTGCACCTCATCACGTTACCTCTAGAGATGACGTATCTTTGCTATATCTGTGTTCTCCACAATCGAGATCGTGTTGTTTGTGCCAATGAGCCACCGCCGTCTGAATGTATCATGTAATGGGTAGCTCTGTCTGACCCGACGGAATCACTCCGTATCAAGTGCTTATGAACAAAACATGGTCGGGCCTACGTTGTCGAGCTGATCCTGCGGTCCAGGCCAAATGGAGGGGTTGGAATATGTCAGCAGCGCCAAGCAACTTTCCCCATTTTACAATGCGGGGTATAAGCGACGCCACTGATGAAGGGACCATTGTTCATCTGATGTTATCAGATTAATCAGATATACCTGTTGATGTTCTAGGTCTGCTCACTTACCAATTCTATTATGTTGGTCATTTGCTGACACTAACTAGAACCGACCGATCCTCAAAATTGTTTCTACGAAAGTTGTTTCTTTCCTGCAAGCCATTTAGTAGGTTACATAAAAATAAGCACTTGCCACAAGTCAAATCAGTGACTTAGCATGTTCACTTCACTCTGTAGGTGTTATTATTCCAGGTAGACCGGTGTTGGAAGGTTAAGCGAAGCTCACCACTTGCCTACCTGACTTTGTTGCTCACTGCTCAATGTATGCATATCGGATTCCCGGGTCCGCATCCCTTATTTCCCACCCCTTTCATTCAGCTAATTGTTTCGTTCTAGATAATCAAGGCGGGGATATTATCGTATTGGTCTTGGCTCGTCGGGTTTGTTTCAACTTTATTCGGCTTGCATGGATTATGAGGTTTATACTTTCTCGCGTCCAAAAACCATCAAACTCTAAGTAAATGCTGTACCATTTAGCCATCCAAATTAACGTTATGCTATTAAATCTACTTTTTTCGGACGAACAAGTCTTGTTTCGAGTACAAAAGAATTTCCAGAATTAACCTAGCCGAATAACTTAAAGTCAAATGCCCCTAAAGGCATGTCTGACTATAAAGGGAAGGTCTCCTAATGTTACCTCTGTCCTCAATCATCCGAGTTACCTGTGGTACATTACATTCATTTCAATCGACCACTTTACATTCTTTTCAGCAAATCTCTTTTCATTCTTTTAAAAAATTTCACATCATGATGTGGCAAGGAACACATCTTGCATTTTTGCTTGCGGCGATTACACCCGTCTTTGCAGTCGACAAACTTGTTGATTTGAGCTATGCTAAATATTCTGGTGCAATCCACGAGGAGGGCGTCAGCAAATGGCTCGGTATGAGATATGCTGCCGCTCCACTCGGCGATCTTAGATTTGCAGCACCCCAAAACCCTCTCGAAGTTTCTGGAATACAGAACGCCACTCAGGTATGCAGCTGAAACCTCAATACCATTGATTTTATTAACTAAAACGTCTAGAATGGACCTATCTGTCTTCCGCAACAGCCTACTGATTGGACTGTAACGGGAGGATCGACTAGATTCACAACTAGCGAAGACTGTCTGTACGTCAGTGTCTTTGCCCCAACAGGTGCATACACCGATTCAGACCTCCCAGTCATGTTCTTCCTTCAGGGTGGAGGCTTTGGTTCACTGTCCAGCGCAAACTGGGACCCATCCGAGATCGTCAAAGAAGAGAACGTCATTGTCGTACAATTCAACTACCGAGTCGGACCCTACGGATTCCTTCAAGGAGAAGAAGTCCGAGCAGGAGGCAGTCTTAACAATGGTATCAAAGACATGATCAAGGCTCTCGAGTGGGTGCGGGAGCACATCAGCAAGTTTGGTGGAAATCCCAACCAAGTTGTGTTGAACGGAGTGAGCGCCGGAGGCAGTGCTGTGGGGCTTTTGATGGCTGCGAATCTTAAGAATCCTCCCTTCGTCGGTGGGATCTCAGAGTCAGGCGGATGGGTTACCATGAGGACTATGGATCAGGGGCAAGAACAATACGACTGTCTCGTCAAGGACAAGAACTGTACGAGCGCACCTGATACTTTGGCTTGTCTGCGTGCCTTGCCATCGAAAGACGTCATGTGAGTCCAAATATCCTGCCCACAATAATCTGCACGAAGAAAGTAAGCTGACCGTGGATTCTTCCACAGGACTTCGAACTGCTGGTTCAATCCTGGTATCGATGGGGAGCTGTATCAAGACTCGATGGTCAACCTTTTCAAGCAAGGTATCTATAGCAAAGTTCCCACGATCTGGGGATCTTGCGCAAACGAGGGAACGAAATACAGCGTACCTGAGTCCACCGACACGGTCGAAGACGCCAACAGATTCTTGACTGGCAATGACCCAACTCTCTCCAACTCTTCCCTCACCATTCTGGATAACATCTACATTAGCAAGACCGAGACCGTGTTTCCCAACGCAGGCAGAAAATGGAGACAGACAGCCAACGCTATTGCAGATATCGGCAACCATTGCATCGTCAAGAACATCCAGGATTACATCTCCCGTGATGGCGTCCCAACCTACAACTACAAGTACGCTGTTCTTGACCCGACGGACGAGACTGCTGGCTACGGTGCCTGGCATACAGTCGAGGTCTATGCAATCTGGGGCCCAGACCGAACTGACGGCGGTCCACCTGCCAGCTACAAAACAAGCAATGCTCCAATCATCCCAGTGATGAGGAAATACTGGTCGAGCTTCATCCGAACCCTTGATCCAAACAGTGACCGTGCTGAAGGCGCCTCTGACTGGACACCTTATACCGGCGACGAGTCTCGCGAGAGACTGTTCGTCCAGACCAACAACACCAAGATGGAATTCATGTCTGCGGCTCAGAGTCTGAGATGCAAGATCGTCCGACCCATGTCGGAGAATCTTGGGAAGCCGCCGAAGAAGGGTTCTGTCACGGAGTTTGATGCCGTGTTGGCTTCTAAGTACGAAGGTACTAGTGATGCTACGAGCAACTCTCGCCGCTCGAGAATTGCTCGTCGACAAATGTAGACGGAGGAGGGAGGCTGGTGTAGATAGTTGCGGAGGACAGTGTTTCCCACCCCTTCTTTGCTTGTTGCAAGCAGATTAAGGGTTTCTTGTATATAAAAAGTTTTACCATTTTTCGATATTCGTTCAAGCATCATATAAAGTATGATTCCTACACTGGTGACGTCCCAGGAAATAGGGTGCAGTTCAAGTCAGCGTCACTTTGTAAATACCGGCTGGGTGACAAGCGAGCCCCTTTTTAGGTACGGGAATAAGCGAATGAATCCGCATCAGACTTGCGGAACGCATCATATATTTTTCCTAGACATTTGATGTGAGTTACAGGCCTAGCCAAATGTTGAAATGCATAATGATGAGAATTGTTTCTTCCCCAGGTTTTGGCAAGGGGGTGGCTTGTTTAGAGGAGAGTGTTATGCCCAATAAAGGCTAAGTGTGGCTGGGGTAACCTCAAACATTCCAGGATCAGCATATGACGACATGTGATTTTGGCTGGACGCGCCAAACAGGCGTCCAAGCTGTATGCTTCAACATCTTCTCCTTTCAGTTCTCCAGTTTCTGTTGCACCTTCTAATCGAATTATCGGAGGACGCGTCAACAGGGCAACAATTTCCAACATGGCTTTGCAAGATAAGGCTGCGTTCCTGAGCTCTTTAGCTTTACGGATAGGCGCATACATCTTCCTGAGGTGGATTCCCGGCCATGTAAGTACCCTTCAGTTCACGAGATATACCAAGGGCTGACAGGCTTGCAGCATCTTCCACCTATTATTTATACGGCTTTGGCACTTTACATACCCTCCTTTATCTCGAGTTTCCTGACCCAACCGAAATACGACGTGGTAGAAGACGATGTCGAGATCACAATCACCGAGACGGAAGTCGAAGACCAGCCACCAGCACTTGCATCGACTGCTGCACACTCCCAGAATCTACCAACTCGAGACAAACCCACGGAAATAGAGGAGGAAATAGAGGTCGAAGAAACGATTGTGCTCGAACCAAAACAACCTAGCCCATGGAAGACACTCTTGACTGGCCTTCCAGACCCAGCTTCCACGGCTCTGTCCCTGGCTACCTTCTTGATCAATGCTGCTTTGGTGCTGGCTGTCACGGATATGTTGTATAGGGCCAGGGTTTTCCATCCAGAGGATAACTTGTCGTTTGCGCGAATGGGCTATGTTTCTCCCACCGAGGCCAACCTCTTGGTCAGAGAGCCAAACCTGTCTCAGCTGCCTATCTTCATATCATATCGACTTGCAGGCAGAGCGACAGGATATGGAGACTCTGTTTGGCAAAGTGCAGGATCCATTACTACTTTGGGCAACGATACGGACTTCACTGGGGTTGTTTCATTTCCGATTCCAAACGCACCTCACAAGTCGTATCAATGGACTACGTCAAATAACCACACAGGTTACTTTACTGTCCCCCCGAAGCCAGGACAAGTTACAGAGCAGGGCGATTTTACTTTCTTGACTTCCAGCTGTATCAAGCCCCGATTCCCCTACAACCCATTCGACCATGCACTGGCAATTCCTGGCTTTAAGCATATGGAAAAGGTCATCAAGTCCATCCCTGGAGGTGCCCAATTTATGCTCTTCCTTGGCGATTTTATCTACATTGATGTACCAAAGCGATTCGGAACATCGGTAGAGGATTACAGGAGAGAATACCGGCAAGTATATGGCTCTCCGGATTGGCCATCCGTGGGCCAGAATCTAAGCTGGATCCACGTTTTGGACGACCACGAAATCGCCAATGACTGGGATGGAAATACCACGGGCGTGTACAACGCAGCAGCCGATCCATGGCACAACTACCAGACAGCAGTCAACCCACCCAGGGCCCGCGCAGCTGGTGGTTACGGCCTGCCAAGAAGAGCCGCGACGTACTTTGAGTTCACTCAGGGTCCAGCTTCATTCTTCATGATGGACACGCGAAAGTACCGGGACTCATCAAGCGAGCTTTCCGTCAACAGCACCGAGAAATCAATGCTCGGCGCCGAACAACTAGCCGATCTCCTCGTCTTCCTCAAGAAACCCGAGCCCAAAGGCGTCAAATGGAAGATCATCGCCTCTAGTATCCCATTCACTAAGAACTGGAAAGTCAACAGTCTCGATACATGGGCTGGATATCTCAACGAGCGACAGACCATCTTAGAAGCGATGTGGGACGTGGGACTTCGTGGGGGTGTTGGAGTTGTCGTTCTCTCGGGCGACAGACATGAATTTGCAGCTACTGCATTCCCGCCCCCAGAGGGTGGGAAATGGCCTATTAGTTCTACGGTTCACGAATTCTCGACGAGTCCTCTGAGTCAATTCTACCTGCCTGTGCGCACGTACAAACAGACTGATAGCGAGGATGTCATGATGAAGTAAGTTTCTCTCAGATTGCTTCCGGGTTACAATTTACTGACAACCTATAGATATATCCCAGACGGCAATTCCAAGCTAGGAGCCGTCACAATCGAGAACACGAGCAGCGATCAAAGTATCCTGAAATTTAGATTGTATGTCGATGGTGTTGAGGTTTGGTCCTCCGTCCTCCTGTCGCCACCGACGATTTCTGGAAATCGCTGGACGAAAGATGCGCTCTGGGGATAGAACGGGGTTGCGAGATGGTCGGATTACAGTTTAGGAAGCGGGCGTTTGGATTTTGGGACCGAATGGAAATGGAACGGAAGAAATGGAAATGGAAATGGAATGGGGGGAGTAAAAACTCACCAGGATGGAGGCAAGGATTTAGGAAGGATTTACATCATGGTAACAAATCAGCAGCAAAATATGACGTTACTTACCAATCCTTTTCCTTGGGTCTCTGTCGTTTGCTTCGTTTGATCAACACAACGTTTTACCTGCCATTGCGTGTTGAGTTTCAATTTCTCACATTGCTGTTTCCCAAAGGTGTGCAGCACAGCCTTTGACTTACATGCAAACTCTCAGACGTGCTTTGAATCTAGTGATGGGTTGTTAATGCTTGCTTGATTATGATATCTACCTGATAGATAAAGTTGCACAGTTCTGCGTTTTGCTCGTTTTGCTTAATTGGGTGTGCGTGACTAGTAGTATTTTTTTTTTTTCAAGGAAAAAATTGGTTCATGCGATTGACCGTGATAGTTCTTTCTTCTGTTGTTTGGTAGAGTGTGAAAAATAAGCTCCAGGCTGGAGAATCACTAGGAGAGAAGGTAGGATGACACCGCTTTGCTCAAAACTATCTGAATTCTCCTGTTTCCTGTCATACGACGTCATGGCAATAAAGATGTCTCTTCAAAGACTTCAATTAGATTGGTCCGAAGTTGATCAATTTGGTTATGAATTGCCGTCAGAGGAATTACTGTGCAAAAAGACGCAGCGCGTGCTGGTTCGCATCCATCATGTTTATCCTTGGCATCTGCGACATAACTTGAAGTCTGGAGGATGACAATCTACTGTCGCTAAGTTTTCGTAAAAGGCTAGTTCCCAAATTTAGACATTCACCACCTGCAAGTTCCTGCTCAAAAATTCAATCGTCAAATTCCTGCTTCTACTATCTTTCTTTTTGACATCCAATCACTACTTGCGATTATCAAGATTTCCAAGCATTAGGCTTCTAGATTCATTGAAGTTGAACTTATTCACGAACTCGAATTCACTTTTTCAGACTCCAGAAGTGGCATTAGGTGACTTGCTGTGCCAGCCTTGTCCTATCCTCGAAGCGAGATCGGCGAGTATATCTCGAGCCCCAATCTGCCCATCCTCGAAACCTTCCTTCCTTTCTATAACGGCCTAAACAAATTCCTCCATCTGGGTTAACCACAATATTTGCAAAGCCAACCAACAACAGTCTCATACCTATCTCCCTACCCTCACCCTCACATACAATCTCAGTTGGAGACTCTCCTCCAATTGGACTCTTGGAATAGTGAAAAGGAGGATATTGCATTTGGTTGCTGACTAAAAGGATATTGGTATTAGGCAAGAATTACAAGGTATGGCCCTATTCACAGCAGATTCAGAAAGCCTCTGAGACTCCCTCTATAATATTTGCTAAATCAATTCTATTTCTAGAACACATCTACCAGCCTACCTTCTCCAATTTTCAACCACACTCTGCCACTTAGGCACCTTACTTGGATATCAACCCCCCAATTCAGCCTCTTTGGTCAGTTGCGCCGTTCATTCCCACGAGCATGTGAGGTTCCGCTAACATGCTTTCGTATTGAGCAGTCAAACACCTCACTTCTACTGAATAGTACGGCTGCGATTACGCAATTGATACTACAAAGTCTTCGACAGAGCTTCGAAATCTCTTCTGAGTCCTCCCCTCTCAATAGCAACCGGCTTGTTATTGTCCCTCGACACAATACCGAACCAACCACAATAGCAAAAATCCACAATGGGTAGCAAGGCTAAGCGAGACTCTCTGAGCTCAACGACGGCTCGTGAGCGTGTTAACTCAAACACTTCTGGCACTTCGAACCTCTCACCAAAGACTCCTGCAGCTCATCTCAAGAGCGGTTCCGGTTCTTTCTGCTCCGGTTCAAGTCCTGAGAAGGAGTTGAGCAAGTCCGTCGAGAAGCTTGTCATCACCACATCCTCTGGCGGTGTTCAGCTTCCAGGTCTTCCCTTCAAGTCCTTCAAGAACGGAACGCTGATCACACACAACGGCGAGCCAACTGTCCATCCAGCCATGAATCCTCTCCCAGCTGCCTGGTCTATCTCTAGACTTTCTGCTGCCTCTCATTCCTTCGTCCCTACTACGCCTTCGCCCAAGCCATTGGTCAACAATGAGCATGTCAGTCATGTTGGCCTTCCAACTCCACCCACTGCCAGCTACGAGAAGGTTCGGAACTTGCTTCATGATATTCGATCTTCGCCAACACAGGCATCTGGAGGTCATGTTGTGGGTCGCGCTGAAGGTCAGAATAATGGATTTTATGGAGGCTACAATGGTGGATACCATGGTGGTGTTCATGGTCATGGTGGATATGTCCAACAAAACCACTACCAAGGTCATTTCGCTGGGCCAATTGGTTGCTACCCTACACCACCAGGAGCCATTGGAAGTATGACTCAAGTACACACTCCAAGCCCTGGACCTTCTGCTGCGCACTCTTATGATTCCGTACCTAGAGGTCCTCGCAATCCCGGTACTCTTGCTGTCCAGCCCCCGCGCCAGGTTTCGACCATGGCTCAACGACCAACACGAGAGTTCCTTGCTCGTAAGGATAGAGGTAAGAAGGACATTCTTGTCACGGCTGAGGGCATCACTCGCAACCATGTCCGTATCGTCGAGCGTCAACTTGCCAACGGCATCCCTTACCAATCCCTGCACTACGACTTCGATGCTCCCAAGTACGATTTTGTTGAAGTGTTCAAGGCAATGAGCGCTCAAGAGAAGGAAGACTGCCTCGCAAAGAACTTCATTGATATCGAAGTCCAGATCAAGACACTAGAGGAAGAAGTTGAATTGGTAAATGTCCAGCCTGGAGCCAAGACTGAGGAGTCTAAGGGTAAGAAGGGTAAGGGAAAAGGCAAGTCCAAGGCCAAGGAGGCAGTTGCTGTCACTGAAGAGGCCGTGAAATCCACTGTGGTCACCAAGCGTGAAGGTAAACTTTGAAGAATTCCAGGTTTTTGACCATGAGCAAGCTAACATATCATAAAGTCACTCCACTCGATGTCCTCCAATCCCTTGGTACAGATGTCGTAACCTACACTAAGCGTCTGACCGTTACGCTCGTATTCCCACAGTCCAACAGCCCAGCCGATCCAAACCCAATGTCAGGAGCAGGTCCTGTTGCCCAACTGAGCATCACACCACCAGCTGGTCCCGCTCAAACCTCGTCCGACTTCGTTTTCCTCAAGAAGCTCGTCGACTACATCCACACCTTCACCAACCTCAGCCATCTGAGCATCATCCTCCGAATCCCCGCCTCCCAACGCATGCCCTTCACCATGCCTCAACTCCACCACGTCCTCCCATTCTACGATCTCGGCTTCACAGACTGGGATATCAAGTACCTGCCCGAGAACTTGAGTGTCCCAGCCAAGGTTCAAGGATGGGCTGTTGGTCAGTTGGACCGTGAACGTAACAAGATCATTGCTGAGCGACTACGAAAGGTCGAGGAGGCTGTCTTTGTTCGTGGGAGTGTTATGCCGGGTATCAGCAATGAAAACCTGGATGCTGCTGCGGCGGGCTTCAACAGTGCTGGGGCTTCCTCTGGCGTTCGGGGCTCTCGAGACTCTCGTGCTTCTCGATAAGACGTGGGGATTTGTGGCTAATCATCAATATCACGTTCGCCTTTTTCTGGACGGGAGTTTCCTCATGGCTTTACGGTTGATGGTTGGTGGTATGTCGAGAAATCCTCTCTTCTCGAAGGAATTTCGAAATATAACCCCCGAGCATGCCATCCATCTTTCAGTTTCGCATGCTTGAAACCGATCGATACATCTCCTCACGTCACATTAAACTTCTTTCTTTTTCTGCCACACTACACAACATTAGAAGCGCGGCATAGCATAGCGTAGCGTTGCGTTGCATTTCTCATTCGACTCGTCTTGATCGATTCACGCATTCAACATTAGCGATGAGCATACAAATCTGGACAGGGAGTTGTTGGCCTTTTTTTCTCCCCCCAGTGAGAGATGAGTTGTTGAAGGGTCGACTAAAAGGGGCGGCCAGTTTTCTCTTGACGCGAAAAGTGAGGGGGATGGATGGATGAATGGGTCTTTGATGAACGATGATTGGTAGGATGGATAGATAACGGAAATGGAGAGTTTTGCTTTCTGATATGATTTGGATGTGACTATCTGTGAGTTCTCGAGTATCGTATTGTGTGTGGGTGAGTGCTTCCGTGCGTTACCACCAACCAAAGGCCAACATGGATGCAAACAAGCAGGTGTACCATTTGATGCAACAAAAGCTATTTATAAACGCTACTCCGGGTGAAAAAGTATCCACGAACCACATCGTCAGCCTCATTTCTATTTGCGTCCCGAAACAGGCCTCGGTGTTGGTTGGTATCTTATGCAGCATGTAAGCAAGGCATCAGCAATCCGCCGCCGGAGGCCATAGGTTGAACACCTGCAGCTGTCGCCCGTTTGCTGACTTGAGTTTCCACCTCCCTTCTTTTCGTATTTTTGATAATGCCGTATTTCAGTGTCGAAGGCAACTGACGCTCACGACGGACATCTCTCTAGTGCGGAAATATAATGAAGATCCTCCTCATCCTCAACCCAAAGACCAACAATCCACAAAACGAACCATCAACCCACCTGCGGACCGCAGTAGCAGAGACCAGCATCTCGGAAGTCCAACGACTACTATTCTGGAGATCAGAGATCAATCTCACGAGAGCCGATCTTGGAGACGCACTCGTCGAAGCATCCCAGGCCGGCCATGAGGAAATCGTCCAGTTACTGCTTGAAGCTGGAGTGGATGTGAATCATACTGGCAATGATAATGGATCTGCGCTCATGGCAGCTTCGAGAAATGGATATAGAGGCGTTATGAGGATGTTATTGGAGGCTGGCGCGAGGGTTGAGATGGTGCATGCGTATGGGTATATGTTGAGGGAGGTGTTGAATGAGGTTTGGATGAGGGGTTGAAGTATCGAAAGGGCTTGAATACATTCGCAAGCACTTAAGTTACTGTGTGAAGACGGAGGTTCGTGGAACTGCAGCAATGCTAGAAAGTTCCTCAGAGAGTTGGTCGCGGGGGTCGGAGACCGGAAGTCCAGACAAACTCCAACCGAGAACGAAACTTTCGTTAACACGAGATGTGTTTGGCACCTAGTCGGCATTTTCATTTGAATGCTGCCAAGGAGAGTTTGGATCTCAATCAATCCCGGTGGAGGCTCGAAACTTTCCGATGTCAAGGCATGAGAGCTGGGAAATGGCGTGGCAGTGGCGTTAGTGGTGAAATCAACTAGAAGGTCAGAACGAAGGTATCGAGGATCCTACCGTATCCACTCAGAAGCGTCTCTCAGTACCACCTGAACAAAGTTTCCAGGCAAATTCTTGACTGAAACAGAGTCTCGCTACTCCAGCCGGCTTGGAAGCTCCCAGTCGTGAATCAACAGCCGATGTGGCGATAACTTTCGAAGGTTTCCGGAGCCAAAGCATTCGTCCCTGCCGTTCTTCTCCCTGGCTCTCTCCCTTGCTAATTCTACCAATTCGAGGCGTTCACACATGGAGCCACTCGGTTCTAGTAGGTGAATGCGGTAATCAATAATTGATTTAAGGGATATGGAGAGCTAGGTATAGAAAGCGAGGCTAAGGAAGCATCGTCAGGTGCGTTGTGTGCGCCGTGTTTGCGACAGATTGAGCAGGGCTGGGAAGTTCCTCGAGTGGACTCCGATTTTGAATACGTGGCTTTGACTTCAGAGGAAGCCTGCGAGTTTATTTGATTATATTTTATTGGTCTCGTATAGTGCTCAAAATCCGACTCTCAATGCTGTGGCAGAGGATGCCGTCAATCTGGTGTTCTGATCAAGTGAAACAGGTTTGCATGCTGCTTTGTTTTTTTTAAGCGAGAACGCAAAAAGGGGAAAGGCACTGCCGCAGCTTCATTGCTTCAGCACCCAGAGGCAATGTAAATATCACAACCACAATTGGAAATCAAAGTCCTTAGTTAAATCCCATATATCAAAAGACCCATTCAATATTTCTGCATCTTACACATCCCCAGCTCGAACTACCCGAATGGCTTGCGCAGCTGGCGGAGTGTTGTTCTCTCTTCCGCATCTCACAGCATCAGACGCAGATTAAAAGAATCGAACTCCAATTGGTTGTTCAGATGTTAGAATGGTTATATATGTACAATAGAAAATAATGAATGTGCTACTCCGTTCAGCCTCCTATATCGACCCCTCCCAATGCAGCACCAACAATGCAATTACTCAACAGCGTTACACCTAAACACCGATAGCATGGTTCCAAACCATCTGCTCAACTCTGGCACTATATACGCTGACGCCCAACAAAGCCTGCATTTGCGCATCGCTGACCTCCAAGACCTTTCCAGCAACCCACCATCTCAGGCCCTCACTGCAAGGTGGGGTGGTCAAGCTGCCCTTGTATGTCCAAAAGTTCTTCAAGCTGCCGACTTCTTTAATGGCCAACGACATATCGAGTGTGTCGACCTGAGTGCGTACGCTGGAGTCGTGACCAGGAGTTGATTCGATGAATTGGGCGATGAAGTTCGAGGATTTGGTGGAGGGGTTGATGCGGAGACCGACGACACCTCGAGGGGTTCCAGAGGCATCGCCGTGGACTAGATGAAGTTCGGCGCGAGTGCGCACACCGCCGATGAGATGCTCAGATGGGGCGTGGGTGTGCTGCGGGGAACTGTTAGGAAACATATGAGTTTGGAAGCCAAGAGAAACATACCCAAGATAGTAAGTAGACGGTCTCGCCATCAAATGTAAAGGATGGGTTGGCCGAATAATCCACACCATTAGTCCGGTTAACCGAGAAACTCGGACCGAATCCCCAGTTGAAAAGTGCTCCAGAAATGGGGGCCGAGTATTTGAAAGTTGGGGCGTGATTCTTGGAGAATGAACCGGATGGAAGGTTGATTGGGGATTGGGTCATTCCACTCTGGCAGATGGTGTCATCTAGACCCGTTAGAAGCAGTCTTAGTTGATGAGTTGTTGGAAAAGCTTACTATCATTAGCTCCCCAGGTGTTTGATGTTGCATATGCCCAACCGCTGGGTTCATCTGCGCGTTTTTGGATACCAAGAGCCCGGGTGTTAAAATCATGTTGAGGGCAAGCGAGGACCGATGAGACGGCTGCCAGACTGACAAGTGCACGGAACATCATTGTAGAGTTAAAGAATATGCTGTAAAGAACGTGTGGGAGTATGTACGATTATTGCTGTAGGAAGAATGTGTTGAGCTGTAGGAGCATGATCAAACCTGGTGAGGATCTCCGAGATACTTATGCTCCCAGAAACAACTCAATCTGTATCTGAGTTCTGAGAAACTCAGGAAAAGCCTCCGACTCTTGGAAGCGTGGCTGAAGAGAAGTCTCTATGTTTGACTTTCTTGGGTCAGATGTAAGGGGCATCGAGCCCATCAACAACGAGATCACTTGTTTTGAGATTCTTGGCAAGGCATTCTGACAGAAATTGGCTACCCTCCGCCTCAGGGGGCATGCTGACGGAGAACTTCCCGAAGTAGAAATACTTTCACAATTTGCGCTTATGCTTAAGTATAAATTGGGTGGAGATTGACAACGTTGTAGCAGCTTGGCGGGTCGGTGGGTCAAATCATCAACAAATGCCGTGAAGCGAGTTGCTTCGGCCGAATGGACAACGTATTCGACATCTACCAAGCTGGAGAAAACCCACTTCAGCAGCTTTGACGTTCATGATCAAATCTATATCGTGTAGGTTCTATTTTAGATGTTCTTTCGAGTAAAAGAAACATGAGCACCGATCGCGAGCAGCTTATTTTAGACCCAGAGACCATCGGCTATTATCCCTCATATGCTCCAAAAGAACATGATACGCAATACGGGACAGAAGTTTGTTGAGAAAAGCCCCTCATCAACACGTTGCGTTCGTCTGAACTTACACACTCGCCTAATAAAGTTAGCGATATACGGCATTACATCTCATCTTTCCTCCTCTATTCAGTGGACTGAAAATTGGTCTTCCCCAATACGATGGCATTTGAAAAACCAATGAATCTCCTTTATTGGATGGCCTCATTTTCAGTCAGCTCAATAAAGACCGAACACGAAGCCTTGAAATCCTTATCGACTCCGTAAATGCTTGGCCGCTTCTCCATCACGAGCACGGTGCCCCGTTGTTTACCCAGCCTCCCCTTTCAAGCCAGCCAAGGGCTTCCAAGCCTCAAGGGCACCTGTCAATTTGACGGATTTCTGACAATGCCGGATTCCGTCCAACTAAGCCTTGCTTAAATCCAAAACTTTATTTTGACCTGAGTAATGAGTAATAAGTTTGCTGGGGCTTTTGATTGGATTGAGGAACGGATTTGTAAGAGGACCGGACAATCGGTAACAGCACCAAGACATACTTTGGTGCCGTTACGCTTCAAGGGATCATTAGTTCAACATAACGCAATCAAATAGAAGGTTAGAGTTGATTCTAAACTGACAAAGGGGGTTAAATTAGAGTTAATACATGGAGCTGGTGCACGACATTAGTCCTCCGAATTAGGCTTCTAAATATTATTCCCTCATGCGGACTGTTCTTGGAAGTCGTGAGATTTCTGGGTGCGAGTTACGAGCGCTGTGGTTTGCATTTTGGTGGCAAGCGTACGTACGGACGGATCGATTCCCCAATTCAACGAAGTTCATCCGAGGGTCTCCTTGGAATCGTATGATTTGCCAAGACAAATCGCTTTAAAACACAGCGAGAAAATCGCAGACGGGAAACATACACCCAAGGGAATCTGCTCAGTTGTAAACCGGTTGTGAGGAGTACAAATTCTTATTTTAACCACGTGTGATCGGTGCCGTTCTGCCCAGTGCGTGCCCAGATCTTGTATAAAGTTTGAGTAGCACGCTCTGTGCAGTAATTGAGTTTTCCTGTTGATGGGATTTCTTGGCGGTGTGCGCAGCTGTTGGAGGACCGTGCCAAGCAAGGTATTCTCGTCACGGATCCCACAACTGCTGCGGGTAAACTGCTGATGCAGTGAAGATGGCGAAAGGATTCGGCTTTCATGAAAGGGCCTTTGAAATTCTTGTTCGGCGCCGCCGAGCCTGTTGGCAGAATGAAGAAGATTGCTGACTGGACACCAATTATTAAGGGTGACGACTACCCATGAGAATTCAATCTTTGCTTGGTCCAAAAGTTCAGAACTATGAAATGTCAAGGAAGAGCAAACGATGAACTCTTTTCTATCGGCATCTTCCATCGGTGTCTATAAGCGACGATTTAGTGTTTTGGTGTTTCGGTTCAGTGGCTTGAGTAAGTCCAACAATGTCTTACACACAGCTTCCTTGACAACAGATTCCACTGCACGTCGGTGAAGCCGACGAAGTATACCTAGGCGTTTCCTACCATTTTACCGGCGGCACTTCTTCCATATTACTAGTGTGGTCCGTATGTAAGAAATTCCTAATGGCTAGGAACAGAAGGCATCCCTCACTCTTCTGCCGAGCGTCAGGGGCAAATTTCACTGCAGCTAAGAACGGATGTTGCCGTCAGCTTATGGTCTTGGGCGTGTTATTCGTAAGTATTTATTGGCATGAGATATTCATAGCTCATACTCGTGGCAGTTGCTAGCCTCGATTGCTAACCAGGAGCTGCTACATGTAACGAACACAAGAAGGCATCAAGGACTACGAGAAATGTAGGATTGGTCAAGTCCGCCAACATCGTCAACCCAGGACGAAGGATTTTTAACAATAGAAACATCCAAGCTTTTGTATCAGGTAAACCCAATGGTAAATGTGTGTGGAGATTACAACCTGCAAGTGTCTCGTCATGCACCGTCAGAAAATTCCGGGATTCTTTGATGAAGAGACATTCCAAATACTCCCTCTGTTCAATGGAATCAATGTAGGTCCTCTCCACTAGGAACTTCTTTGACGAACCGGCGAATTCTCTTTCCACAGAAGCGGGTAGCCCCATTTTGGTTCATTGAATAAAGAGAGTACCTTTCTAATTTCCACCGCGGCTCAATCGTTACTACCCGAAGAACATCTACGTTGGAAAGTATCCCGATTATTTTAAAGCCCCACATACGAGACCGAAGCCTCACCGAAAATGCAGGCATTCTTTAGGTCGGCTAACAAGAACGGTGTAGGTATGTTGAAGGTGTCACAAGGAACTCTCCATTGAAAACTACGACATTCTTCTGGCTAATAACAGCTTGCAACAGATAACCGCGGCCCCTTAAGAATTCCACAACGTCCTAAATCTACTCCCCTCATCAGCCAACAGCACATCCGGCTCCCCATACTCCACGATCCTCCCACTCCCAAACACCGCAATCCGATCATAATTCCTAATAGTCTGCAGTCTGTGCGCAACGGCAATGACCGTACAATCCTGGAAATGCTCAGAGATAATAATCTGCATAAGTTTATCCGTCTGCAAGTCAACACTCGCGGTCGCTTCGTCGATGATGAGAATCTTGGACGATCGAAGCATAGCGCGAGTGAGGCAGAAGAGTTGGCGCTGACCATGGGACAGTAAATCTTCTGGCTCCATAGGGACGTCCAAACCACCAGCTTCTGTTACGGCAGTCCATAATCCGACCTTTTGGAGTGCAGCTTCACTTGCGGACTCGGTCGCTAGATCTAAAGGGTCGAGATTCTGTCTGATCGTTCCTTTGATGAAGATCGGCTCTTGTGGTATCACCGACAATTGTTCTCTGAGTATCTGTCGTGGGATCTTAGATATGTCGATATCGTCGATTGTGATTGACCCATCTTGGATATTCAGCATGTGGAAAAGGAGTGCGACGAACGAGGATTTGCCTGAGCCCGAAGCCCCGCAAATCCCAAGCTTTTGCCCTGCGGGGATTGAGATACTGATGTGTTGAAGAGCTGGATCAAGATCATGCGAATAAGTGGCTGAGACATTTGATAGTTCTATGCTGCCTGTCGAAGGCCAATCTGGAGACACGTCTTGACATTCTTCTGGTAGGTTCTCGGAGTGGGTGCTGTTGACGAAAGACTAATGTACGAAATGTTTGTTAACCACTAGCTACAGAATATCCCAATGGAGATAGCCATGTCCACGTCCATTTATCAGAGGAGTCGAACATACCTGAATTCGCGAAACTGCCCCAACAGAAGTTTCAATCATCGTCCAATGCTGGACGACAACCGCAAGAATCATGCTAAAGGACATGATATTGATCAGAGCAACACCAACAAACCCCGTATCCATTTGATGCCGAAACCTAACGATCAACGCCACCAGAAAGACAGCAAGAAGAGCTACCATCAAATCTACCACAAGGGACAACCATCTCTGGATACAATAGAGCAGATAGAAGGGTCGTTGGGATGCATCTAAGAGAAGCATGTTCCGTTTCTCCATATCTTTCTCCCACCCAAAAGCTCGGATGGTGACTAGCCCGCTTAGGGTTTCGAGGAAGTTGCTGTAGAGGGGTGCTTTTGCTTCGAGGTCCATTAATCGGAGTTGGCGAGATGTGCGAAGGTAGAATTTTTGGATGAAGTAGACTACTAGCATGACGAACGGGAGAACGGCTGCAAAGTAGGATGTCGAGACACAGATGAGAACCGCTTGAATGGTAGCAGTAACGAGGTTGTTCGACAATATGAGAGCAGCAAGCGGAAGTTCGGAATCTATGACTGCCAAATCTTGACTGAATCTAGAAAATGGTTGAGCATATTCATATTTCTATCACTTGAGACCGGGCAATTACCTATTGACGATTTGTCCAACATCCGTTGAAGTGAAGAAAGAGAGAGAGGCATGTTGGACCGTCTCGAGAAGTTCTCTATGGAGAAAGACCGCCGAGTTAGGTATCATGACAATGAAAAGAATCGTAGCCTGAACGTAAAATCATCAGCTTGAGCCAGTACTTTGTATCTTGGGGACAGGTCGAGAAACATACCAAAATGGTGATCGTCGACATGGCCAGAAGCTCCACCCCTAGTAGTATACCGAGATAGAGACCGTTTACTGAATTTCCATGAGCGGCAACAGCGCTGGTCCAGAATTTGATCCA
This sequence comes from Cadophora sp. M221, assembly GCA_017366145.1. NCBI lineage: Eukaryota > Fungi > Ascomycota > Leotiomycetes > Helotiales > Ploettnerulaceae > Cadophora > Cadophora sp. M221. Next base: position 13,224 of record JAFJYG010000207.1, on the reverse strand, counting down.
CACATCTTACTCAAAATCAGCACAACACCGATACATCCACAACACAGACAAACTTACCAGGAAATCGATCAAAAGTAGCATTACAAATAGTCAATCCAGCAAGGATCCAAACATTCCGCCACCCAGCACTGGCAAAGTAATATTTATAGACAGTCCAGTTTCCAACAGGACGCTTGAGATCAGCTGCGGCATTCTGTCTTGCGGTGTCATCGGTGGGTGGCTTAGGAGGAGCTGCTACCTCTGCGCCGTCGCCTTCTGATTCAGTGGTGTGTCGAGCCGCAAGATTTGCAACATATCCATCACTGACCATGAGATGCTGAAAGGTACCCTGCTCGGAAATTGCACCGAGGTTGTTTAGAGATATTATGTGGTCTGAGTATGACAAACGATGCGCTGCGTGGGTGACGAGAATGACGGTGGTGCCTAATTGACGAAGCAGGCCAGTTCTCCCTAGGAGACGGGAGAATATGCGGTCTTCACTTGTAGCATCGAGACCACTGAAGACGTCATCTAATATCAAGACTCGTTTCCTGGAGTAGACAGCTCGAGCAAATGCCTGAGTCTAGTTAGCGAAAGCTCCCATAATGATTCAAATAACCTTACTAAGCGTAGTCTCTGGCCTCCGGCTATTAGATATATCAGTAAGTTTTTCATTATAACAGCAAGAAGTTTTTGTAATTGAAACTTACAAAGGGCAGCACCTGCTGAACCGACCATTGTATCGTCGCCTTCAGAGAGCATCTCAATATCCGAGTCCAAGGCGCACGCATGCACAACCTTCGCATACCAGTCGGGTTCAAAAGCTAATACCCCAATGATATTATTTCGAATAGTGCCATTTTGAATCCACGGAACTTGTCCAACAAACGAGGCATGTGCTTGATTGATGTACACATTGCCCTTTGATGACGGCGTCTCTCCTAGCAGGCCTCGGAGGAGGCTGGTTTTTCCACACCCGATTGGACCAACAATCATAGTCAGTTGTCCAGGCTGTATCTCAAATGTCACATCATTGATGACTGGATTATCGGCTTCAAAAATAGACCAAGCGAGCGTCAAGTTCTTGACACTGATAGCAGCTGGAGACAAGCTTGTTGATCTCTGTGGCACGATTTCATCCAGTTCGATGTCAGACCCGGTGTTTAGATTTCCAACAATCGGTAACGGTCTTACTTCACTATTAATCTGAGTTTGTGAGTCTGGGAGTAACATCCGATGGTCCTTCTTAGTTGGCGAGGATAAAAAGGTTTCGATCCGATCAAAACAACTGACAGCTGCAATCAACGGCGGAGCCGAAAATACAAACGCTCGAATAGGCGCAACGAGCAACGCAATAAGAGAGAGTGCCGTAAAAGCCGAGGTGACATCGAGAGTCTGTCCGTTGACCGTAGCAACAATAACATAGATAGCAAAAGCAGCTCCCGGCGCCAAGATATCAGACATGTTGCCACAGGTAATCATGACGACCATCAGCTTCCGCATCTTGAGCGACTTGGCCATCTCATCGAGTCTGAGTTGCGAGACGATGCTTGAGATTTTGGAGCTGAGACCGAGCATCTTGATTCCTTTCATGGAGTCTAACATCTTGGCGGTGGTGTCGATCCGGGATTGGATTCTCTCCATCCAGGTCATTTGAGCTTTGCCCATCCGGCCAGAAATAAGGAACGGGGCAGCGATTGCTAAAGCAGTGACAAAAAGTGGCCCTAGTAGTGAGATGCCAATTTCTTGCGATAGCAACCAAACTGCTAAGGCGATCTCAATCGGACTCGACCACATATAATGGATTGGAATGATAGCTTCGCAGATTCGTTCAACATCCGAACTCATCAATGTCACTGCGGCAGATTCATCGAGGCTGGTAATTGACAAGTCTAAAGTCTGTGCATAGACAACATTGACAAGTGAGCCACGGACCATCGTCGCCATGCGATTTGCCTTGTGTTGGTACGCCCCTGCAGTCAAAGCCAATCCTATATAGACAAGCCCGACGGCAGCAGTCAAGCCCCATCCACGATTGTCAGCGGATTCAGAGTCAGGCTCTCCTACAAGTTGAATGATTCGACGAATGAGGAGCGGCTGCATGAATCGGAAGAATATGAGGGCTAGACGAGGTAGTACTGAAGCTGCGAGCGGCTTCACCATGGTACGGAGCATGACCCATACCAAAGTATGCTTCTGGGGATATTTGCTCCCTAGATTTACATCAGTATACACCATATTTAACTGAAGCTGGATGACTCACGGTTTGCCCAATGCCTGCTAAACTTGGACTGAAGAGACTTTGAGAGAAGATCCTCGTCAGCAGGGAAGAGATCTCGATCGTTGACGACATTGCTGAATCCCAATCGGAAGAGCGGATTCAACCACCAGAAGAAACCTCTTGAATACAATCCACTAGTAGCTTCTGGGGACGGACTAGCATACGGTGCAAACAACAGTCCCCTCTTCTCAACAGCTTCAGAAATCAGGAGCAAGACCTTGACAGCCAAAATAGCAGAAGCGACGCCGCTCCCAGCTAGGTTGTTTCCGCGAAGCCATCGGGTGCGAACTTGAGCAGCATCAAAAGGGATCGTCAAGAGAAGGTAGAAATTGATGATGGAACTTGGTCGGATGTTCTTGGTGTGCTCGATGTTGGACAAGAGGCACAGACCGAGCGAGGCAGCGAGAGCAAGCAGAGCAGCTGCAAGCGATACACGGGTTCGAAGCGAGGACTGGGAAACCTCAACAACATTGGCGATTTGAAGAATACTGAAGATCGCTAGGAGGGTCTAGACGTAGTCAGTATATCCTCTTCCGTCAGTCAGTGGTAGCCTAACGATTTTCGTTGTCTGGAGATAGGAGCCAGTAACTTTGCGAGGCGTCTTCCACAAACGTAAAATTCTCGGTGGGATCAATAAAAGGAGTAAAGCTGAGGGACCAATTGACAGAATAGTCTCTTCAAAGAGAAGCGTAAAGTCGAATGTCTGTTTACTGGGGATGTTCAAAAATGGACCAAAGGTATTATCGAACTCAGTTGAGTTAACCACTCTTGACTGGAGCGGCGTAAAGCCCCCTCGTCTATTCATGATGCAGTTTTAAAATCGATAAGAGGATGTCCAAAGTCATTGACTATCGTTCAAACATGGAATTGATCCTAATAAGCCTCCATTATCGTGGATGCCTAGGGTTGCCAAGATTGGAGATTTGACGCTATATTAGAACTTCTGTGCCTCACGGAGTTCGGGCCGTCAAGCGGATGTCGACATCCATCAATTCCCTACTGAAGGTACGCAACTATCAGCAAAGCCAAGAAAGTAGTCGGCTTCCAGGCAGAACAATGGTAACCATTTCCCATCGCAGAAATTCACTTTGTTGTGGAAAGAAAGTACGCGTCAATTTGAGGCATTCATATTTATCCAGGCAACTACATCCGCACTTCAGAACCTGATGAAGGATGTCAGGAAAAGCTGTAGGCTTTGTTATCGTGTTGTCTAAACCGAATGCTAGCCGCCTATTGTACAAACGCCAGTCAGCATACACAACGCTCCTAATCATCGTCTTCCTCGACTCGAGCTCTTTTGGCCGCCCGGTCTTCATCCTCCTGCAATCCATACTGTCGCTTCCCAGAACTTTCGCCGACCTTGCTCAAGAAATCATCCACATTAAACACATCCCCGGTGTCCTTTTCGAATTGCACTGGTCCTTCTCTAGCCTGAATCACACCATTAGTCTTGCTTCCAGAAATAGGCCTCGAAATATAACTCACCTCAACATCCGCAGATCCTTTGAAGGTCCCCTTCCCGAGAGCCTCTCCGAACCGATTGCTTCGTTGAATCTTGCCCATTTCAGCCTCGGCAGCATCATCGTCATCATCCTCCATATTTTGGCGGGGTCGATATATGCTGCTGATGGCATCTTGAGCTGCGAACAACGGTTTGTCGTATGCCTGATCTTCGTTGAAACCAGTATCAAACCCACTCGTTCTGTTGAACAGCCGAGAATCGAACATCCCTTCTGAAGATTGTGTAGGCTTCGCGAGACCCAAGGCGACCTTTTCTGAAATATCTCGGTTCTGCTCTCGAGCCATCATTTGCACCCTTCTCTCAGCACCCATCCTTGATTGTCTCAATTTTCTCTCTTCCTCTCTACGCTTCTCCGCACGAGCCTTTTCCCGTTCCCTGACCTCCTCGTCATCGCTTCCAGAACGGGAGGATCCCGAGTCGCTGTAGCTGCCAGATCGTGACCTTGACGTTCTTGAATTCCGTCTCCCTGAACCAACTCCAGCTCTCTCCTCGCGCGCCTTTTGTGCAAGCATTCGAAGATGATCTTCCTTCTGGGCTTTCTCCTTCTCCGCTAACCGCTGTTGCATCAATGCTCTCTGCTTGACCTCTTCTCTGGCATGTCTATCCGCAGTAAACAGGGCTTCCGCAAACTGTGCGAACTTGTCGTTTATAGTGACATCCTGTAATCCTCTTCCATCTGCAGCCAATCTCTTGTCCAACGGAACAGTATAACCTTTTGGATTCTTCCAATTCGATACAGGAGGTGGAATTTTCCAAGCCTCCTGGTCTTCTGCCGTAAGTTTTCGAGGCGGGGAATGCATAACTGGTGGTGGAGGGCTGGGAGGACCTCTTGGGATCTTCTTGTGCTTGAATTTTGGTGGTTCCATAGGATCTTGTTGCCTCTCTACAATCTTCATGATACGGTCATTCTTCCGCGTGTTATCACCCATCTGGTTCGCAGGCGTATACCGCACGAAAGTGGGATCCTTTCTCGATCCAACATTGACATTCTTTGGCTTCTGCGCCGCCACAGCTCCCATGACCAGCTTTGCAAGCGCATCTTTCGTTCTCTGTGTCGACTCAGCAACTTCCTCTTCGCTCGGCCGATCCAAATTGATATCCCCCGCATCAGCGCGCTGTCGAAGAGGGATCAAATCTTTGAATGATGCATGAACTATCCGTTTGTCGTTGTGGCCTTGGCGCGCAATAGCATCGTATTTGACCTTTCCCTCGGCATCAACCTGAAGAGCGAGCGCGTTACTGGCAGATCCTGCTTTTCGGCCCATATCCAGAGGGTATTGCGCGACTGGAATCTCGGGGAAGGCTCCTCCATCTCCAAAGTCCTCTTGTCCGCGCGGTCTCCATCCTGCTCGTTTTCCGTAGGGGGGAGGGCCCGATCTCTGCCACCCAGTATTAGTACAGTCCTCCGGTTGCTTTGGAACACGGCTACTGACCTTCAGCACGAGTTGAGTGTCGTCGAGGGTTCCAGCTCCAACGATTCGAGTGCCTCGTTGTTGCGCGTGTTGTGGTATTTCCTCCTCCTCGCCTGTGTATTTCGGTGTGGGCAGCGCCCGCGAAAGAGATGCCGCCATCGAAGTCATGTTGAGGGAGTATGTGTTGTCGGAGGGGTTGTATGGTTCTTTCAAGAGAGAGCCTTGTCAAGATTCAAAAATCGCGGTTCACTTCAGTTCATCGAAGCGCTAGTCGAATACGGCTTAGCGCCACGTCAAAGACATTCTCCTTGAGGATCAATATGGCAAATAGTAGCTTACATTTAAGGAAGGTAAGTTAAAAAAAATTCATTTACAGGAAGTTTGCCACTCTCAGATGGCTCACAAGAAATGTAGGTTCTACAGCATGGAATTCGAAAGGGAAATTAAAGATGTATTCCCATCATCTCATGTACGTCCATATAAAAGTACAGAACCCAGACTTTCCCACGCCAGTTGCCCAGTCGCTCCAGAATGCATGCCCTTTCCAAGCCCCAGTAATTTACACGTAACCCTTTCGCGCGCCCTGTGAAGCCAGTCAGTACCACAATCCACATCGTCAGAACCCAGCCAGACAATGAACATACCTGGAAGAAAAACCGGACAATAAAGACCTGCAGTCCAGCCATGCAAACCATCATCAAGCTCTCAATAACACTGAAGTTGAATATTCTCCTCTCCGTACTTCGGACTGTGCTGAAGTTGCGGTTCTCTCTGGTACGGAAGTACTTCTGGTTCCTTGTGATTGTCGAGAGTTGGCCTGAGAGCTTGAAGATGGACTCCTCCAATGCGGACGTTTGTTCGGGCGATGTGCCTTGCTTCGCAGGTAATGAGGCGCGTTGTTCGTTCTCGACCTAATTCATTCAAGACTTAGCAGGTATCCTTAAGAGAGCTGTCACGGCGATATGTACAGCAATTTCGAAGTCGACGAATTTCTCAGCGAATGTGCTCATCTGGTTGTTGAAGCAGAAGCTGTATTCTCCGGTCTCGGTCGCTGTGAAGACAAAGTCTCCCTGTCTCTCCTTCTGCCCATCCAAGATGACATTGTGGAATGGCCCCAGAACCTCGTAATCGACATCGAAGGATCCTCCTGCTTGAACCTATGTATTTGAATCAATTAGCCCAATGCGAAAAGAATCTGCGGATATGATCTGCCGTACAGCGAAGTAGAATGCAATCTTCGCTCCCTTGTGCTCGATGTTGGAGAAGAAGCACGCCTTCTCGTTCGCACCGAGTTTGTATGTGAGGGCAGTCGCAGAAACCAGAGGCGATAGGCAGGCCAGGAGACCAGACGCAAGTATCGAGAACTTCATAGTGTGTGGTGGTGGTGAACAATTGCGGTTGATGCAGCGCTCCTGAAGATTATCTGGATGATCTGGCCGAACTAACTTTCGAGGTCGCGATTTCTGAATTGGGAAGTCGAAGCGAGCGCGTCTGGATTTCCGTGATTCCAGGGGCTGGACAGGGGTCAATGTCTTTGCCGAAACGATCAAAACAATGGCCTTTGTAGGGGTGACATTTAACATTGGTGAATGCTCATGAACTGAGAGTGTTTTAATCAAATTGAAATTCTTCAACAGAGCAGTGATGGCCAATCAATACTGTGTAATCTGCTTAAATCTGGGATTTGAAAGATTGACTGGTGTCAAATTGGCCTGAAGAAGAAAAAAACACAGATGGTAACCAACACGATTGCCCACGTTATCTTGTCTGGATCAGTTGATTGATTGAGCCGAAGTGACATGGCAGCATTTTCAAATGTAAGTGATTCTTTTCTACTTTTACGCTGGTCTTACAACATCGAAACTCGTCCTCCTACATAGTAATATATTATGACCATAAGAAGCTCATGAGTTCCAGCATACAATTCAGCGCTAGCTGTCCATCACAGTTCTTCGCTCAATTCTCCTCACCGAAGTCATCGAAGTCAAAAATGTTACCTGGCGGGCCGCATCTGATCACCTCTGGCGTGGCGCGATTCATGAACTGTATTCCCAGATTCCGCGCTCTTTCATGCCAAGAGACCTCCCGACCTCTCGAGTCGTTTGGCAACAGGGATGCCGTTTCGAGGAAGATGCAACTGATTTTCTTCAAGTTCCCCCACTCGATCTCAGACCGTTCTAGCCCTTCGAACAAATAGCCGAGCCAACTGGAGAATGGAGTCAGTAGGGCTTCCAAGGTCGTTGGGGATCGTTACTGCAAGTAGATTTGCTGTATGGTATGCAAGGAGGGAATCGTCTGACTTACTCAAATATGTCAGTCCTGCAGTTTAAGATTGTGAGTTGCTCCAAGGAGGGCGGTAGCTTAGAAATTGATTTTGCCAACTCCTCTTGCCCCCAGTGTTGAGTCCATCGGTCCCACCCATGATATGTGTTATTGGTTTTGTCCCGGCCCAAAAGGATACACTCAGTGATTTCGAGGACCCGAAGAGCTTTGAAGGTGTTCAGGGACCCAAGATGTTCATATGGCCTGGAATTGAGCCAGTAGTCGTTGCAAGTGACGACTAGCTCCTCTAGACTGTCTTCTAGATACTTAATCCCTCTTCCGAAAGCCCCAGGGCAGAAATAGCCTAGATCCATATCTCCGTCCTCGTAAAGAAGACTCTCCTTCTGAACATAATGAAGATATCTTAAGTGACTGCAAGAAGAGAGTAATATCTCTAACTTGTCAGGATCAATGTCTGCGCTCAGGAGAGACAGACCGGTGAGATTTCCGAGAAGCTGTAATACTTCAGTCAAATACTCAGAGGAGTTCGCGGCATCCATGCCGTCTAGATCTGAGTCATCGACACCAACAAGCCTTAAGTTCTTGATAGACTCATAGCCAATGAAACTCTGAAGTATTTTGAGGATTGGACCATATTCCTCCCAATTCTCAACAGACACATTTTGAAGAGGTTGTTTCCACCGGAAATATTGCCATGGTTTACAATCCGCCAGCACAGAATTACCCAAAGGCATTGACAGAGCCTTCAGCAGGTATCTCGGCTGTAGCGAGTAGGGGTTGTTATTCAACATCGAATTGAAAAGCCGGAGATCTAGATGCTCTACACTGGGAAGCAGGAAAAGAAGGACAGCGGTGCATGCGTCCCATCTCGCATCGTAGAAATCTTTCAGCCAATTTGTCCGTTGATCTGTGGTCGACTCCCTTCCAATGACCTTCATAATGCTGGCTTCCAAGCCGGCAAATAGGTCCCAGACAGGATCAAGTTCAGACAGCGAGCCATGGGCACAGATCGCCCGAGCTGTGACACTTTTCACATATTGAGCTCGGGAGGGTTTCTTCAAAATCGATCGAATGAAATTTGGAGTAGCTCCACCACCAGTCTGTACAAACGACGAGTACAGTATCGGCTCCATAATGTCATGGAGCTTTTGTGAAGTCTGAGATACATGTGATCGATCTTTGGGGCTATCGAGGGTTTTGAAGATTTCGACGAGTATTTCGTCTGGAAGCTTGCTGAGATACATCGCGGCCGGATTTTTATCGATTGCTGATATATGTGGAGAGAAAGGCGGGACAGGGTTGGATGACAGTTGGAAGCGTGAGGACAACAAGTAGTCAAAGTATGGTGTCCGAATTCAGCACCCCGAATCCGATGAGGAATAAATAGAATAGGATGCTACAAGATGAGATGGATACAAGTGAGTGTGTAAGTCGTCGCGAGGTGCGAAAGGACGTCGGTTTCCTAAGCGAAATTACTGTGCTAAAACGTGACGAAGACGATCTTCCAAGTTAGCTTATTAGAATGAATTCTAAGGCGCACAGATTGAGAAGAGAAGAATATACCTAGGAGTATTTTAAAATGATCGGCACAGCGGTAAGATTACCTTTGGCTTGCGTGATCTAGGAGTAGCAACCCACGTGACTTGCGGCTGGATTTCCATAACACCATTAGTCCTCACTCTTTGGTCTTAGCATACCTAGGTGGGTATGAAACAATACGGCAATCTCTTATCATCGAAGATGTCGAAATTGATTCCCTTAAACGTTGGATAGCCAGTGCTTCTTCCACCGACACCCACATTATGTCTTAGTAGTAACCTTACCAAGCGAAGATTATTCATATAACAGAACTTGGTCGATAAGATATTGTACCAACAGAATGAATTGCTGAAACCAGAGCTTCAAGAATATACGCACACATACTTTAACCTGCTCTCCGAGGTTTAAAGAAGAACCTGCTGAGAGGCCAGCCCAGTTGTCGATATCGAACCTCTTGGATGAATGATGATATCCCACAGAAGGACCACGAGAAACTGCCGACAGCATAATTGCACTAAACCCCCTTGGCATGATACAATTGCCAATCAAATTGCAGAAGAGAATTCATATGCCAGTCCACACATCCAGCCAACGCTAAGTGAGCCAAGTATCAACAACGGAAAAACATCCCACAAAACCCCAACAGCCTAACCGGAAACACGCAGCACTCTCAGTCTGAGCATCGGCGACAGTCAGCGCCACTCCCAGCCCCGCGCATCGCACTTGATTTTTGACTTCAATTTTGTGGTCGTCCTACAGACACGACCAGCTTGATTATATGTTACCAAACAATGTTGTTCTCAAGCAGAACTCGTTCCTCCCTATCCAGTACACGCAAACTTTCTAATTCGACGCAAAACACCACAGAGCAGTTTCAAAGTACAAAAGTTAGTTCTTTTTAGGTCCCTGAAAGGTCACAGATAAATCATAAGAAAACAATACTTTTGAGGTTTCGAGTCGGATTTCAATTAGCAAAAAAAACCAATCCACACACCTCAACGAATCCGATTTGGCAGACCCCACCCTTTCTCCTCAAGCAATAATCTCGCCAAAGCATCCATCACATGCACTTCCGCATGAAAAATCTGGTCTTCCATCGTTTCCGGGATATCTTCTGCCCATTTCATGGCCCACTTCCTACTAAACTCCTTACTAAAGTCCCACCGCATATCCCCATTCTCCGTACTCTTACTCCCTTCCACTTGGCGTCCCATCAGCATATTCAACGTCCCCTCCAATTTCCTCAACTTCGGAAACGATTGCAAATGTCCAAAAGGCAGGAAGTTCACCTCTTCAATCCTCACGTCAGAAGGCAAAACCACCTCCTCCAATGTATCGCTCACACGTCTCAGCACCCGTCCAATCTCGGCGGGTAATAGAATCCTCTGCTTATTTCTCGCATCCTGGGAAAAATGACCCGGGATTACGTTCTCCTCCATCCAACTCAGCTTGAAAGATTTCAAACTCCCCTTTCCAAGCTCCGCGACGAGATCTCCCAGGTAATCCTCCACACCGGGGGGTTCTGTCCAACGAGCCACCATCTCTAACTTCTCGAGACGGACCACGCTATCTCCGAGGATATTCATTGGAACTATAACGCCAGGGGGTAAAGGTTGAGGCGGAATGGGAGCGGAAGTAGAAAGCAGGGGAGGGGGGTAGAACCAATTGCTTCTCACCCACTCATCTAAGAGGATGCGCATCTCTTTAATGCTGCCGATAGAGAAGAAACATCTCATGGTGAACAGAAGACTGGTAGGGATCCACCGCTTGTTTAAAACCTTCCATCCTTCAGGACAGTCAGGGAAGAGGTCCAACCTGCGCAGTTTTGACAAGTGTCCATTGATCTCCATTCCAGCATTACGTTGGATACGCTGTTCACTCCCAAACGCCGCCACCACGGCGGAGATATGCATACTCTCAGCCCTTATCCTATCAAAAGCTTCGTACCACCCTGGGAAACTCAGCGCTCTCAAATTCGGCAAGCACGCGAGCGAGACGGCCGTTACGGCGTCCCAGCATGTAAAGGCATTGATCTCTGCTAGCGGATGACAATCAGATTCTCGGTGTAAATCAGTTGTGTATGATTCCCAGTCCCAGGGGGTACGGTTCATATTTATATGTGCTGGGTAATGGCCACCCTCCCTGACAAGGTTCATGAATTCGTCGATCTTCTTCAACTTTCCTCGAGCAAGTAACTTCGCCCACTGGGGTTTTAGGGAGGCTACGGATCCTAATAAGGGATTCCGAAAAAGTCCTCGTCAATTTCCCGAACCCTTCATTTAACATCAGCGTTGTGAACAGTAGAAAACCACTCGTGAGATCCCGTATTTTGATATATCGATATAGCAGTGGGTTTGCAAACTCGTATATCTCGCTATTTGACCTGGCTATAGCGTTCAATGAAGCTGGGTCCTCTTCCAAGCACCTAAGTATTGCAAGGAAAACATCTCTAGGCAGTTTCGTAAAATCAATAAAGTATTTTGATTTTTGGTTGAGTGGTGTTCCGTACTGGCTCCCTGACTTGGAATTTATGAAAAGGTGCTCGCGTGGGTTGGTGCCTGTCATAACGTAGGAGGGTCTTGGAATTGCCGTGGCAGTTTTGGCAGATGGCGACTCCGTGCTGTGGATTGATAGAGTACCTGGAATTGAGAAGGCTGATGGTGAAGACGACATGACTGCTCGTGTTATATGTATCGACTGAGTTCAAAGCACTTCCCAACTTCAATGTCACGATCTTGATGTCCGAAAACGAAATATCCGCCGCTTGATTCGTAGCTTGATTCGTAGCTTACAAGACTTGTGAACTTAATTAACGAGGAATAAGAAATTAGAAAGAGAAGTCTAACTCAGATTTTCAATTCCAACTGCACAGGAAGAATCGAAGGAAATGGCGAGCCCATACGAACGGAAAAAGAAGAGTGTGCGTACACTAGCTACAAGAAACTACGGCCGAGCTAACCAAAGCGAACAATCTGACGTCCATACCCGCTACGATGCAAATATGTCACCTCATCTGGCTAGACTTTTTCCGGCCCCAACTTACATTAAATCTACCACCAAACTCCCCATAAGTGCCACCACAACAACCACACATACGCAGCTCAGTGTGTCAATTTATTTTGCTCAAACTGAAACATGCATTTACTACAGACAAATATCTACAACTCAAGTGGATTAGAATACAGTTAAATCAAGGTTGAAGCCAAGTTCCAAGTATTTCTTCTTAACCTTGGACACAAAAGGGATGGAATATCGATCAAGTATTATCTTTTCCACTCATACATAGATATATGTATAATTTTAGCCAATTCCTCAAGCTCTTGCTTGAATATCGACGTTGTGGCATATCCGATAGAATTATCATCACAATATACCAAACCCACCAACCCACCCACCCACGAACAACCTACGGATTCCAACCTCCCCGAAGTATATGTAGACACCCCATAAACAGCGCCCCCCCAAAAAATAAAACCAAGAAAAACGACCTTATTTTCATCATTTTATCTCCATTCACCCATCCACTCCCCCACGACATTCATCAGTAGAAACAAACACAGGCAAAAAACTCCCCCAAAATGAAACCATCCCCCAAGAACGGATCTGTCCTCCACCCCTTACTCATTCACGCCTTTCAAACCCTCCCAAAAATCCACATCAAACAACCCAAACCGTCACAACAAGACAAAAATCGAAAACCAAGGCAACACCTAACTCAACGACGAACTTCCCTCCCCTCCCCTTCCCCTTGTTACACATTTGTCACAACACACCACACACACACACCCTCTTTCGATAAACATAGTCAGTCAAGTAATATATGTAATATCCTTCGTACTGCCCTCACTTCATTCCTCACCTTCCTCACTTTAATCTCACTCCCCTTCACTCCCCTCCACTCCACCACCACCACATAACGCAATACAAAACACAAATACACATCCGAACCACACCACACCATCAAATAAGACACACACACACACACACACACACACACAAAAAGGAACAAAAAAAATCATCCCTTAATATCAGGTGTTCATTCCTTCATACCATACCATACCTACCCTAAGGTAGATAGGATTGATACCAAGACGTAAAAAAAACGACCAGACCTACCCACCCCATCTAACCACCGCACCGCCCTCACCCACCCAGCCTTCATCATCCATCCCTTCCGATACCATGCCATGCGATCCCCCCCCCCCCAG
>JAFJYG010000206.1:0-66952 GCA_017366145.1 Cadophora sp. M221 | reverse complement strand
CCCCCCATGTGGAAAATTTTAACAGGGAAATTCATCCAAAAGTAAACAAAGGTTTCAAGAACTATTCCGTAACTTCAGAAAATGCAGTTGCGTCTCGATTCTACTCCCCACTAGAGAATAGGAGTGACAATCTTGGCCACTGGAACATTTGTTTTGATATTAGGAAATTTCATACGAGCACAGAGCCAGCTGAATTCAGACATTTGCCTGTAAAAATTCAGCTGAAAGATATGAGTTTTGATCATGCATTGATATTGACTGGCTGTGTTCGCTTGTTTTCAGCTTTCATGAGCAAGCCACAACACCGCCCCTGAATAGGTATGTTCGCTTACGCCAATCAACAAGTCGGTCTGGAACATCACTTTCCAAAAACTCACCAATATCCGAATTCAAAATAATTTCGAACAATGTCTCATGCTCTAATGGCGTAGAATTATCAATATGGCACAAAAAATTGGCCAGGTTGACAATTTTCGACAGGTTGAACTCTCATTGGCCAGCCACATCTAAAAAAAACTACTGGCTGTTCTGAAGCCCGGTAAGCAGCTGTACATCGGCAGGCTCTTGAAGTATCACAGAATGTCTCAATCCGGTGTAACATTTTCCAACCACCAATATTCTTCAACGAAAACCCGCTTAGTGGTTGCCTTGCTGTTGTGTGATGATTATCCCGCCACAAACGTCGGAATAAGGTTCCGTCCAATAGCCAACTAGGGACGACTATGTCCTCATGTGTACTGACTTTGTATATCATTAGCACCTTCCTCCGTTTTGAAAGATTTTGCAAATGAGTGGAGATTTGAGAAATGCACTTTTGCATAAAACGGGTAACTACAGTAGATCTGAATCTCGATTTCGTATCGCTCATATATGTTGATCGTTGAACGAATGCAACATCCCGCGAATCTTCGATATCAAGGCCTAGATCTTTGCTCATCGCCGATCCTTGATACTTTTGCTACATTCGGCCTGTTCCGAGATACTTTTCGAATGTACCTTGACAGTTGCCTTGCGTGGTTACATCGAATTTGTTTTCGGTGACAACATTTTCATCATCTGCACCATCCAAGAAAGGCATCCAAACCCACTCCTTGTAATTCTGCAGCCAAAGTCACAAGCCTCTATGATTCCGAGGATCATGTGTATCTATATTGTAGGTAAGAACGAGGCAGACTGGAACGCTCCAGCGAATGACGCAGTCATTTTTCCCGCCAGGGAACCAATGTGGACACTGTACGACAACACGTGATTTGTTACAAGATTGACATGTTGGGAATTGAAATTCCATCATCCAGGCCTGCGGGTGGCAGCCATTTGAAGAGCCGCAAAGATGCACAAATAATCACCGTATGATCCTCGTCCCGAGGTGCGTAAGTCGGGCGGCGCATCATTGTGATACTGTAACCAATACAATCGAACATGCATATCACACTTCTTGTGGCACTCAATATGGGGAAGCCGTCCCGCATACCCGCCTCCCGTGGCCTTGACAGCGTATGAAGAAGGCTTGCAAGTCTCATCAGCCTTGTCAAGCCTCCATCTCCCAACTCACTCCCAACTCACCTCTCCAATCTCCAATATTTCCAAAAAGCGTCTCATCTCAAATGAGTATGCGGTATTTTCCACTTCTTCAAACTCATTAGAGTATACCCATCAGCATTACCATCATCTGAGCAACTTTCTATCACTTCTCACATCCGTTTTCTCCTGTCGGTCCGAAGGACACGTGCGAGAGGGCGAAGGAAGATAACAACTCATCAACCACATTGCAGTACAAATAGCAGCCTTCTTCCCTTCCCCACCCCCTTCACACCCCAGTGAGATTATAGTAACACATCATTCGGGTGTGCTGTTCAGGGGAATCAGGTAGCAATGCTGTAAGGCGAACGCCCTAAATACATCATCTGGCTTTAATCACTTGAGCCAAACTGTGAATATCGGTTTGGTGGATTCTGTCCCATCTCTCACAGGCGGTGTGAATTTTCATCTTTCCTCGGTCGTTACAGGTTTTCTCCTGTTGGGGGGTGCGAATGTCGGCGAGCGTCGTTGAGTCGCCCTGCTGCTGAGAAATTTAACGCCTTACTGTGCTGTTACTGCCACGGTGTAGTGAAGCCGTTAAGAGTTCCGAATTGGATCTTTCGTGCATCGTGCGAGAAGCCATTGTCTAGCCGCTCTTTGTGTCCATGTCCCACCAAGGCTCCTAAGTCCTGCAGATAGCAAACCGTACCGATGGTAAGATCTTATTTTCAATCAGACCCTAACCAGGAGAGCTCGGCAGTCCCTTCATGTAGCTATCCTTTTCTTTTCAAAGTTTGAGATGCTTACGCCATGGCTTGTGCATGAGAGGGAGGCGCTACTTGCCACATCATGCTTAACGATAAATATATGCATCTGGATGAGGCAAAACGAAAACGAAATGCAGTGATGTGTTTCTATTGTGTTTCTATTCGCAAGGCGACCGCAATGGAAATGTCATCTGGCTCTTATCAGTCGGGCGGGATTGTGTCGGAGCACATCGAGTGTTAGTGAGGTCGGGAAGGAGTTTGGTAGTTGTGGTACGCAGGATCTGTCACGACAGCAACACACTGTCTTCAATCCACTCCGGGACTCTGCATGAACGGTCATATTCCTAATGTAGAGACAACTAAGCTTCGGGTAAGTCTTGTTGCATATATATCTAGACCCGACACGGAAAGACGCGGGCGTCAATGAGGCTGAAAGAGACAAATTGAAGAAATAGCCACATATTTTCGCCTTGTGTGTTCAGGGGCATGTATGCACGACATGCGTTACCTGCCAAGGCAGTCTGCAATTTCGTCACGGGATTAACACACCTCATTGAGAAGTGTGAATTTGTTGGAAGCATTAGGAAGTTTGTTCCTACTCCCTTTATTCA
This sequence comes from Cadophora sp. M221, assembly GCA_017366145.1. Lineage (NCBI taxonomy): Eukaryota > Fungi > Ascomycota > Leotiomycetes > Helotiales > Ploettnerulaceae > Cadophora > Cadophora sp. M221. The sequence goes on along the minus strand of JAFJYG010000206.1, from coordinate 64,056 downwards.
ATGGATTGACAATGGGTTCTATCCACTGCAAGGGTATCTGACGAGCCAGTAAACTTCCTTTCCTTAGGAGTGGATAGCCCCATTTTCAGCCCACTTCAATGATTGGTCCACAGAATAGAGAGTAACTAAATCTCATCCTACAGCCTTACATTCAAAGGACTGGAATTGATACACTGTTCCTATGACTCCATCCGCTGATAATGACACGTGCGGAGTAAATGATCGACAGCGAAAAAAGAAATACTCCGGGATGGCGTCTTGCCCAAGGGGACTTTGAGCCCTGGAAGCAAAGTAATTGGGCATAATATCAACTAGGTACCGATTCGCGCGGTCCTGAGCACGTGGCATCGTTTTCCAGGGGGGTCGGAAACTTTGTTTATGCTCCCTGAATTTAGCGTCAAATTCAAGGTGTCGACTCCCAAATAACCCTCATTTGATGCTATTTAAAAAGACTGGTCAACACACTTACAGCCTCGTTTTCAACAGCTCGCATCCTGTGACTATGGTCTCTGATATGCAGGAAATTACTAGGGCGTCTCATGTTTACTTCTCCCGATGTTTTCCTGGGGTCGCTTGACTACAAGGATATTCTGGACGAAACACGTCTTCGTCAAGGAAGGTGATCCATCAATATCAGTGTCCAAGAGAAGGGCCGCTGTCCACGCATGTCCGCCCTGCTATTACTATTTCCTGCATTTCGCTCACCACACAACAGATAAGCCTCACTCTCCCATCACCAGCCTCTACCTCACACCGACAATCCCAATTCCCAATAGCATAGCTTCTCGACGAGGCAACCTGCATCTCTGAGACCATTTTTTCGATGGATATTACACCGCTCGTACTCGGTCATAGCTTGCGTTTGAAAAAAGCAAGTGTTGCCGCCCGTGTTCGGTGATCATGCCGTCCTAGATTCATCTCCGTCTGTCTGGATGGGACTCACCATCCCAAGGCAACAGCTTCAGGACATAGAACCTTTGGGCGTGTGATTGATGGAAGAGCACTAGAGCGTTAGGCAAATACCAACTAAGGGGTCATTGCTTGTTCTCTGTTGAACCTCCTGAGCGTGGAGGGCGAGTGGCGACGGGTTGAGTGGTCCATGATGGAAGTTGACCGGTGAGCATTGACGGGGACGGGAGACGGGACTGGGAGAGATGATTAGTCTTGGTGACTCAATGAGATGATGTACACGAATGAAGCCTGGAGGTAAATCTAATTTGTCGAACGCCCTGTCCACTCTTGTTGCGATTGAGGGAGAAGCTTGGACTTTGGTGGTGGTGGTGGTGGTGGTAACGGTAGGTGATACGTCGGGGATTAGAGTGATGGAGAGCTTGAATAGTCGGCGATAATACCTAGCTGCGTCCACATCGTGGCTGAGAAGTCTTATTTTCGAGGACGACGCAATGTAGGGGGATAGGTTGCCATCATGGAGATACCAGTCTTGACCAAGGAGTTAGGAATACCGTAAATTAACGTATCAGCAACGAGATAGAAAGTGACGATGCGTCGTTGGAATAAAGACATGACAAACATTTGAAATGGAAGCTTGGAAGGGGCAAAGAACATAGGAGAAGATCTTCAATCAGTGTTCTGAAGTGGTGGCGAATATCAACATCACGTCGCTTCGCCACCCCTGCAAGGGAGGCTTGGCAGACGCTGCTCAAATTTCCTGGATACTCTTAAACCATTCAAACAAATCTGCAAATAAAAGCTGAACAATAATCAAGGAAGTGCAAGATTGTACTTGGAAGAAATCTTGGCCTAGCTGAAATGGCCAGCTCAACGTTGCTCCTGAGGCTTAGACTCGAGGGATCGAGTGGTTGAGGTTGGGTTCCTCAGGCCGGACGTAGCCGATGGGCGTCTCTTCCATTGGCTCGCTTAACTTGACTGCAGGAAAGCATCAAGATTTTCCCCTGAATTTTCCGGACGGCGAAAAAGAAAAACTGCGATTATAAGTTCCTAAGACAGGCGTAGAACAGAGCATTGAGAACAATGTGCAAAATTCATGGTCGCTTGGCTAAGCAAATAAGGCAGCCACTAAATTGGCCGTAGCCGAGGGGAGCCCGGCGAGATTCCGAGGTCTGACCCGACAACTGCTCGACGAGGGTGTATTCCGTTGTCTTGTTGAGTAATGAAATTGGAAATCCCTCACACCATAATCTCCAAAGAGATAGCGATGCATTGAGGCAACCAAGCTACCGTGAAGAATTTTCAACAAAACAGACCACGAATCCCGTGGTTTGATAACAGCCCAGATACCTGCCCGTTTGGGCCGGGAGGCGAGGCGCTGTGTGCAGTGCAGTACGTGCACTTTGCCGTATCGTACAAAGACCTTGAGCTCTTCACCGGTTTCTTTGAGATGTATCTGGTCGGATTTGGAAAAGGAAAAGAAAGGATCAAGGAAGTAAAGGGACACTGCCAGCCTGTGTAACACTCACTTGGGAAGGTGCATAACTTTGCCGCTGGTGAAAATCAGCTGGTCAGACTGTGCACCTGACTGTGACAGGTTTGGGAGACGAGATTTGACGATGCCAATGATTGAAAATTGGGGACGGACGTTATCCTATCCAAAGGTGCGAGCCAGGTTGTATTATAGGTAAGAGATTGATGCCTTTCTTGGACACGCGGCTCGTGTCTATTATGTGAGATCTGATGTAAGCACTTGGCCTTCAATGCTTCCAAATAATCGTCAACCTGACTGCCTCTAGGAGATTCGAATCCTTCCCGTCTGCAGCTTCAATTACTTTCGGTGCGTTCCATGCAGCTAACCTTCCCTGAGCTCGTAGATCAGGGGGAAGGAATATGACAGGTTGTGACAATCGGCAGACTTTTGGAGACTGATAGGAGGATAACCGAAGCGGAACCATTCTACAGTAACCAGAAATTACAATATTCTATTCTATGCCAATGCTCTTGAGTTCATTTGACAAATGTGTTTGGACTCGCTTGAGACGCTGGAAAAGGCGGGGGTAATTACTCGTGGGAAACACATGGCTGACTCGTGGCATTTACACACCGATACAACCACCAAATGACAGACCGACACATGCTATTTCAAATCAACTGGTTCGGCATTTAAAATTCCAATGATAGCGACTGCCGAGAGATATGCTGGAACCCGAAAACAATCCGAACAGCTTGCCTGGCCACGTATGTAGTGCATCGGTGCATCGCCATGGGCAACCTTCACAAAACATAGTTTGGATGCCTTCTTACGCAGGCTACTCAGCCACGTCCAATCTCAGCGCAACAGGGACTCCAAACAAGGGAAACGTAGAGACGAGATATAGTATGGAGGATGCGCAAGACAAATATAGAACACCTTTGAAACAAGGGGCCACGTCAAACGCGGGCAATGCATCGAAGCCCGATTTGCTTCGCGACTTGGAGGATTCTTGTTGCCTGTGTTTGGAACCTGGGAGACTCGCCCAAGACACTGGCAGCAGACGTTTTGGGCCATTCTGGGGCTGGCGGGCATTGCCGTTGGTTGGTATTGTGCCCGTTTCCATGGAAATTTGGGTTCTGGCAGCCTATTAAAATTTGTGTTATTGTAATTGGACTCTGGTTGAATGAAAAAAGAGGCTTTACTCATAAATCTATTGGAATCAACCAATCTGGAAGGTCTCGTCTCGGGGACGCGCTGCTAGCTCCCGTACCTTGGTAAATTACCTCTTACCTAGCTATGATAGCCGACGAAAGATTGGCTTGTGAGCACTGAATACCTAGCGTAAGTGGCCTCAGCGCTGCGACACTGAGTGAGTGGCCTCCACAGCTTTGGGCATCAGACATGACGATACCGGTATCCCACTGATGAGCGGGCGCTCCTCTGGACTCTGTTGCTCCATGCAGTTTGGTACTGTTTGCCTTACAAAGTCGGCTTGAAACTTTTTCCATATGATCGCGCAGTGGAGTTGGAAGCGGGGTCGTCGACGAACCTTCCCGTAGCTGCTGGGGGACGGTGAAGAGATCCTCCCCGAGCAGATGGCCTCCTGCAGGACGTTGCCCAGGGAGATGCATCATGACCTGACTGAGAGCTTGCTGTCGCATCCCATCTCACTGTAGGAGGGCGTCCAGCCTTGAATTCCCAGAAATCGAGGGTATTGATCGCCTCTATCATTCTATCGTGGCAGGAGGAGATCCAAAGAAGCAGAAGGTGTGGAACAGGTTCGGCCTCGATTTCATCAAGCCGGGAAGAACTGGAGCTTTGTCATTTTCGCAGTGGGTCCATTGCCAGCTCGCTGAGGCAGTCGTGTTGTTCTAATTCTCCCAAAGTCATCGCAGCTTCCTGCAGCAGTATGCCCCTCCATAAACTGGACACCTTGATGGTGCCGCGCGAGATGCTCACGAATTCCGGAGCTTCCATTGATACCTAGGTATGACTGCCATCTGACTCAGAACTTCCAGAGTGCAAGTCCTACCTCGTCCCGAGTACTGAGATCGCCGTCTGCAGCTCGAGGAGGGCGAATTGAACCTAGCGGTCAAGGTGCTGGTCTGATTTGCAGAGACCTGGCTGGGTCCAGGAAGAACAAAGTACACTTGTGGAAGGGAAAAAGAAAACTTGATGAGTTGTTCTTAATATAATAATACAATAATAAAAGTCCAGTAACCAGATCCAGTTCCATTGGCCAGAAGATTTCCATAAAAGTCCAGCTTCTATGTGTCGAACACAATTCCTTATTTTGGTGGCGATATCCAGTGTACGAGGTATGATAGCCTTGGTTTTTGATGGCCAGCCCATCGGACACCATGAGCAGATGACCGAGTTGTCGACAGTTGATCCCCCAACAATTTGCAATATTTGTTGCAAGATCCAACGTAGAATCTGCCTACTTACCTTCAATATGAACCAAATCTGTATGAATTTAGAGATGTTTACTTTGGACTTTGGACAAGGTTGCAACTCGCTTAGGAAAAGGGGGGAGGGCTGTCGGACAGAATACTTCGTACACCGAGATCATGCAGCACACTCTTGGAACGAATTCGTATAATGGTACCAGGCTGACGAGCTGAAATCTTGTATGTGTCAGCCTGGCGACCGGTGATAGTTATAGTGTATTCCTTCATACTACCTTCGTAACTTGCCTCGTTTTGTTCGGCGCAATTGTGATTTGAAGGAAGCCGCAGCGTTCAATGTAATCCAACGGACCTGATTATGGAAGAGAGCGAGGCGGTTTTGGCTGACCGTACTGAATGTATGTCATCGGATAGTAAAGAAGGATAGGGGTTTGGTAATTGGCTGGCTTTGTGCAACAGCTCCTTCATCCTACATCGGAGGTAGATTCTGGGGTTGCAGCCAGCCAGCCAGCCAGCCCTGAGCCCTGACCCTCCTGCCTACGGTGCCAGACACTGGGGCATCATATATGGTTTGAGATCCAGTGGCGACCAGTTGGAATGAGGCTTAAAAGGCAAAGCATGTTGCTCTAGACTTGCTCTAGACTTACTCTACGATAGTATCATTTTCATTTGGCTTAGTTCCAATACTGTTGATGCAGGGTCAGCAACACGGGTAAAAGGATGGGGGGCCGGCAAGGGCGTTTTGACATGCAACCGCTTTCTAGGCCTTGTGCATGAAAGCTAGCAATAAAGGGGAAAAAGCAAAAACTGGCAGAGCCGCCCATGTCTCTAAGATAAAAGACCGCCCGTCGTCCGCAAAAAGATCGCCTTGTCGTGGTTTGTTGGGTTAGAAATGTCCAACTCATCGATCGGCCTTCGCAACACCTGAGCTCGCAAGAACGCAGGCCTCTCCTGGCCATCCTCTATCTATCGATCCCCAACCCCAACCCAACCTCCCCTTTCGGCCCTCTGGTAGCAATGTCGCGCAAGTCATACGCGATGTCTTTCTTGTCTTGCCTTGCCGTTCCTATTCAGTTCATCGAAGGTTCGGTGACCCCACTGGGAGCACAGAAGATGCCGGTCCCAGGTCAAAAGCTGGGTCACTTGGTGGGGGCAATAAAAGACGTGGCTTCCATTGGTGTGGCAATGCAGTTCTCAGGTAGCCGGGCTTAGTGGGGCGCCAGCCAGTGCGGGCAAGGCTGGGGTGAGCTACCACACCACAGTCACACGGCGCCAGAGCGTTAGCCAATGCGAGACTGGGATTTCGGTGAGGAAAATGTAAAACCAAAGGGGAATCTCCCAGACCCCCAACAGCTCGTTGGGCAACTTGCGAACCATAGCCAAACCACTGCGCCAAAATCGATACGCACTTTGGCATGAGGCTCTGGCAGGCTCTGGCACGCGTTTCCGGTGGGATTCCTCATATTTAATGTGAGTCCCTCGAAAAAGGGCACTCTTCTCTGCTTTAATCTCGTCTCATCTCAAAAGCCTCTCTCAATCGACCGAATCTCTCCATTCTGTCCCCGCTGTCCGGTTGTTTCCCGGGCTGCTGCTGCATCTTGTTGATCTATCTTGACTTGCATCATGAATTGGACTCCCAACGAGGAGTCACGAGACCCGGCGGCTCAGGATACCGTTATCTCGCCCGCCAATAGCAAGGCCGGTACGTCATAAATGCCCTTTTCCTTCGCTTTCCTCTATCTGCCCTTTCCTCTGCCTCCTTCTGGCTGTTCATCAGGTGAGGTGGGTGGGTGTATGTTCTGGGGTGGCTGGGTGGGTTGAATCATGGCACTGCGTGGCCTGTGCTTGCCTGCTCGCTAGTCATGGAACAGACCACACAGCGCCAAGCACCGAGCACGCACCCCGCCCCACCTTCAGCAATTGTCGCAGTCTTCAGCCTCGAACAGCACTTGCTCTCATCATTCCATCACTTCACCAATTTCACAACAACACAGACAACCACCTGCAACAGCCACCGCCACAACCCACCCCTTCTCGCGCATGCAATCCTTCATTCATTCATTCATTCAACCCTTCATGGTCCAATGCTAAACATCGATATGCGCTCTAGAGATGCAGCAGCAGCCGGCGGATGTCAGTGCACTGTGGATACAGCACCAACGGCGTAACCACAAGAGCACGCACACATGGAGCTGCACTCTCTGTCCTGACCGGCGCATCTTTGGCTCAGAAAACACGCTGTGGGCTCACGCTGAGGCTGATCATCGAAACCGGCTTGCCTTTGCTGAAAATGGCGATGTACTTGAAGATTTCAAAAGGACCTACATTGAACAGAGCAAGGAGAAGAAGTGAGTCCCCCATGGAGGCACAGGCAGGCAGGCAGGCAGCCAACCAACCAGCTTGCTTCAGCCGCAGCCTTTCCGACTGTGTCCTGGAGTATGCAGTAGCCTGCTCAAGAGGATAAGGCTGATAGGATTTATTGCATAGACCAACGAAAGACGACTCTTCACCGAGGAAACCCAATTATAACGACGCGAATGCTGCACTGCCTGAGCCACCACCCGCGCAGAGCAAGCGTCCGTTGTCGTCACCTATCCCCGCGCCTGGCTCTCTCTCTGGAATAGGTGCCCTCAATATTGCGTCTCCACAAGGCACTCACGATGTTGACATGGAAGATTCGGCTGAAGGCCAGGCTACAACGGAACAGCCTAGAAAACGGGCCGCCATAGGAGATGGGATTTCTGCTGGATCTGCTTCTCCTTTCCGTGAATCATCCGCCTCACCCCCTCCGCGACGTTCAAAAGCGCGTGCTACCTCTGGACAACACAGGGGAAGTGAAAACGACATGTTTGATTCAAGGCCCAAACCCGGAAATAAGCAGCTATGGACCGAAGACACAACACCTTTATCGAAGTCATCCTTCGTCGACCCTACAAATATAGCCAGTATTCAAGCTCAACGGTCAAGAACGCAAGCACTACAGCCTCGTCCAACAAGAAAATCTTTCCCTGCAACTACTCAAATTCCAAAAAATCCTCAAAGTCCCCAAACTGCCCCCACAATTCTGAGAAATGCCTCAGATCAAAGTCTATCCTATCGAGAGGAAGTGTATGATATCATTATGCAGCCGGAAACACGACCTATTAGCCAGGAACAGCTCGTTGCTGAAGTGAAAGGGATATATGCAGGTCTCGGTAAGTTTAATATTTCCTCCACTCTTTATTGGCCCCCGAGACAATCTTCGAAGTCATATTCTAACTTATTTGCTAGTGATGGTTGAAGCCAAGTGCATCGAAGTTGACAACAAACAAGCAACACTTGCGCAAGCAGACCCTTCGTCTCAGCCGAAATTAAACAACGAACAGTGGTTTGTCTTCTAACAATTTTAGGTGTGTTTACATGGTGCATACTAACTTCGAAATAGGCAAGCCCTTATCGCGCTACATAGGACGTTACTTCATGAGCATCATGATTTCTTTCTTGCAAGCCAACACCCTTCCGCATCTCCTGCCCTACGAAGATTAGCTTCCAAGTACGCCATGCCAGCTCGTATGTGGCGACACGGCATACACTCATTCTTGGAGCTTCTTCGGCACAGACTACCCGCTTCGCTTGATCATATGCTTGCTTTCATTTATCTCGCCTACTCAATGATGGCTCTCTTGTACGAGACCGTTCCCGCCTTTGAGGATACTTGGATCGAGTGCCTTGGAGATTTGGGACGATATAGAATGGCTATCGAAGATGATGATATTCGGGACCGAGAGGTGTGGACTGGTGTCGCAAGGCATTGGTATTCCAAGGCCTCTGACAAAGCCCCAACCACTGGTCGTTTGTATCACCATCTTGCGATTCTCGCGAGGCCAAATGCTTTACAGCAATTGTTTTATTACGCGAAGTCACTATGCGTTATGACCCCATTCGCCTCAGCGCGAGAATCTATTTTAACTCTCTTCGAGCCAGTCCTTAATACGGACAACGCACAAGGTCAATACAGGTTGCCGCCTCTTGATCTGGCATTTGTTAGAGCTCATGGGCTCCTCTTCACCGACAAGAATATTGAGAAATTTCAGCCAAGTGTAGATGATTTTCTAGGTCTACTCGACAATCAGATCGGCAGAGTCACCCGGAAATTCATGGAACAAGGCTATCACATCGCTGTCTCGAACAGCGTAGCCATGATGGGCTTTGCTGCCAAGGACAATATTCTAACAAGAGAGATTTCTCCTAGCAAAGAAGTAGATGCTCAGATGCAGGTGGATACGAACGAAAACTCTGCAGCGATGATATCTTTTCGTCGTGCTCAGGCTCTCTCGAATGCTACTCTCGAGATTGTCCTGAAGCGTATCGGAGATCCTAATGTCCTTCCTTTCATTCATGTCACCCTCGTTTTCATGTACACAATGGCTCGCCACCAGGGCACCATGGCATATCTTCAGGACTCCTTTCCCAAGCAGCTTTTGTCGATCATGCTGAACACATTGCTGTCGGGTTATGAAACTCCTGGCGTAATCGAAGGCAACAAGTTCCCCTTACCGGAGAAGGACGATGTCCGTCCTTTTCCAGAAGATTTTGCTATGCGTGGATTGTTGTGGGCAGAGGATTATTATCCAAACGACTGGTTCACGAATGAGAAGATTGACGAGGAAGAAAAATATCACGAGCGTGCATCGATGACGCCTCAAAGGAAGGAGAGGATCTTGTGGCTTGCTTGTAGAATCTCGAACCTCGGAGGACTCATTTCCTATGATGGCAAGACCTTTGCGGCATCGACCTCACCTTGAAAATTGTATGATAGGAATTTTTGGCAACTTCAGAATCCTGTCATGACCAGAAAATCACAATTTTGAGATGAGGCTGGGGAGTTTGGAGTTCGTGTGTAGGAAGGAAGGTGTTCAGCAGTCTATCTTTGAGATGGCCTCACTTCAGGTAAGTTTTAATTTCACCGACAGAACTTTCAGAGCCATCTGAACACAATTGACTTGTTGTTTAGCCATCTATTCATAAAATTGCCAACAGTTTCTTTTGGTCACTGGCGTGGCTGCAAACGCCGGGTCCCAGTAATACATACGTTACAGGTCTTCTCATGACGAGAACATCCTCTCATTGCATGCTTCGGGACATCTCAACGAGCTCCTCCCGTTATCTTGAGCATCTTACTTATTGTCCTCCATTGCACAACATTTGTTAGCTGCTTTCTGGGCATGGGATATCATGTTTACTCAAAAAAACATATACGTTCATCTCGTCCGAGATGTGAATTGAGTCTGTTGAAGGCTGAACCAGTTCTGGGGAAGGAAAGGTAGAACACTTGTGCACTATTCTGGGGAAGGAAGAGTGGAACTCTTGTGTACTATGGCAAATCCCAAAAGTAATGAAATTTCCCAATTTTGTAGAAGCCGGCTCCCATTCACCCAAGGAGCAGCCCGCAATCATCAGGCTCACCACTCTGTCACGGCAACAATCAGCTTCTGATGGCATCTTGATCACACGCATCCAATTATCCAAGCGACTTCCCCTCCTCAACCAATCCTGGTTCGCAACTTTCTGCCTCGTTGCCTCACATTCCAAGCTCTGCCGTTGGTCAACAAATGGACACCCTCACGAATCCGTGTGACCTGTGTGGTCAGTGTTGACCTCTTATCTCGAGGACCCTTATCCCAGTATGATTTGATCGCTCCCTGGAAATGGCCCTGTGATTAAAGGTTGTGCTATCACGCCACCCAAACACGAGGCTTGCAGAACACAAGGTCTTTGGAACAAAAGCCCACACAGCCTTGCACTATCACACTGCTTCCCAGCATCAAAGTCGGGCGACGATCTTCCCCCTCTTTCATCTGCCTCGCTCCTCCAGTTTGTCTTCACGGAATGTAGCGCAGCCTCTAGAAAGCCACACACGGTACATTCCTCCTTCGCTATCAGCCTTCCGACAACAAGCATCATCAGGATTTCGATATTTCCATCCTCTGTCCGGATTTGGAAAATACAAAGAAACAACAGTTCGGGCTGAAATGGATGAGACCTTTTGCGGCCTTAATACATCTGTCATTGTTGTTGTCATTCTTCGTTGCGCTGGCGACCTTTTCCACGACCACCTCAGGCGAACGACCTTGCGATACCTAGCGCGTGACGTGTACTACCTCGGGACAGCCTCGTCCTGTCTTCCTCTTTCTTGATTCTTCTCACTTTCTCCATTGTTTTGATTGAACATGTTCTGCATCTATGATGATCACGCTCTATTTTGTTCTCGTTGTCTGGTTGCCTTCTTTTGAGCTGAACTTATCTTTGACGTATGGGCATGATGTGGACAGCAAAGTGACTTCCACTGAGGGGCGCAGATACGAGATTCGGTGCTTTGGTCAGCTACACTGCATTTTTAGGATCTATGGAGGAGCAAGGCGGGACGAAAATCGTCAGAGCCTTGCTACGCTCGAACTGCGAGTTCTCTGATCGTGCAGTGAACGCAGTGGTGTAATTGGACTTCGGAGCCCAACCCAGTCGTTCTGGGGCTTCAAAATCGGCGCTCGAAGCTACGTCAAAAATCATTCCCGTACCTCCACCGGGCGCGAATGGCTTCTTTTTTGGGTCGTTGTTGGGTTTTTGGGGGTTTGCCTCGTTGGTGATCCTGGGTACATTCACGAAGCCTGGTTGCGCATCCATGCAGTGACGAGGCACATGGGGGAAGGCCGAAAGATGCGGTGAGCCAAAGCCCTTGCTTGTGTTGGATTTGAATTCCCGTCACATACAGCAAGGCTGATATTATCATGCATGGGATTCTGTGTGATTGAGAGATAGGCGTTTTTGGGGAAATTGGGATGGCTGGGGAGTTTTTTTTACGTGAATGCGGTAACGAGGCTGGGAGAGGATGAGGTGGTGGAAATAGTCTGCCAGGGGTGAGAATCCTATCTTCTCAAGCGAGCGCTTGACGATGGTCAATTTGTGTGCGGATTAAACAAAAAATTCACAGTTGAAAAACTGTTTATTGGATGGCAGCAAGTCGCAAATCCCAAACTGACACTCCCATCTGGATGTTAGATTGGATTGGCGGTCTTCATCACGAGAGATGAGACAATGTTCGGTATCGATGTTCCCGAGAACTTAACTTTGCAAGCTGGAACCTGTTTTCACTTATGCAAAGATCCCGAAGAGAGTTGCACATGAGCATTCCAAACTGGCGAATATCACTTGGCTTTACTATCAAGATGCAAGTTCTCGGCGGGGATAGGGAATTGACGACTATCGAGAGAGATTCTGGTGAGATGGATCACCAGGAGGACCGTGGACAGCCTACCAAGGGAGCTGTTCATAGCCGAGTTTATTCGAACTTGGCCTGGACTCCGGAGTACTACTCTATTTTCTATTGGCCGTTCTTAACTTGCGTCCGCTGATGTACCCTCTTACTACTGGTTGCCTTCTTCTGGCGTAATACAGGACGGCAAAATCACATAGGGGGAATGTTCTTGCTCCCAGGACTGTCTCGGTCGTCTCTCACCGAGTGGAGTCATAAACCGGAACCACCCGTTACCAAGTTGCATTTCACACGGCTGTTGATTTGCGACAGGAGCTATGCAGGTGTCCATCTCTGCGCATCAGAATGTTGAGTCACCCAGGCTACAGACTCATACATCCTCCTTTACAGTAGTCTCTCGATCCCAACTGGGCCTGATTAATATTTTCTGGTAGCCTTAGAATGAGGGCTATTTAGTAGAAGGTTGGGATCTAGAGTCATCGCATCTGAGACTTTCCCAACTTTTTGAGCTACCGAGATCCTTAGCTTCATGGCAACCTTCAGAGCTGCAGTTTGAAATGAGTCGATTTGTTTACATTTATCGGTTAGTCGCCCCACTTCCCCCACCCCCAATTCTGCAGCCTGGTGGGTGTGAAGGTGAAGGAATCGGAGCTAGTGCCTTACCAGTATCTTCGATTTCATCGAGTTGTCACCCCAGAAAACATGAGACTGAGAAGTGGTCTCAGAAGCACCTGGTTCCAACTGGTGAACGGAAAGAGACATGGAATAATAAGTCACACCGTGCGTGGCATGATTCAGGCATTATTCAGGCATGATCACCAGATCATTCTCTCATAATTGGTGTTTGCTTTGTTGTAGCTCGGTATAGGCAAGCAACAAAATTCATCGCCTCGTGGGGGTTGTTTGTCCTATGACTCCAACATGGGATGAACTCAGAAGGATCAGTAAGTACCACTTTCAGTCTCATCAAGAAAGAGAGTTGCCTCCACACAGTCCCTCCAAAAAAGGAACACCACACGAGTTCGTACAGGCAACCGAAACACCAACTGCATGCAAATCCAGGCGGCTGTCGGGAAATCTAGTCGCCTCGCAAACACCATTGGTTGGGACATCCAACAGAAGTCCTGCATTTTTATTTATACAAGCGACAACAAATTTTCCAACGAAGTTCCCGGTGGCTATGGAGGAAGGAAGCTGTTTGCCTCGCACCAACAGCATCGGCTGGGTACTTTCTAGTATTACCTTGATGGATTGATGTTACCTTAATTTCGCGTGGATTTAGGCGGCGGCTCTAGACCGCAATTTATTGGAGTCATTGGGAATCTCATGTTTGTTCAGCCGGTTCGGAGACCAGGCGTCATATTAGGCGCCAGGACCGGGTCGTTGGGACTGAGGAGCGCTTGCCAGGCGGCTATGCATCAACAGCTCTGGCGCCTAGCTAGGTAATCTAAGAGTAGATGTTTGATATGCAGTTAGATGAAGTGTAGCGGGCTTAAATTTTGGCTGCAGTACCGCGCTGTTGCATTGTATCTTGAAGCTGGTCAGGTGTGGTTGAATAGTAGGTGGGCCTGTTTCGTGTAGGCTCTGAAACGAGTTATAAACACCAACATTTGCTGCCCCCAAACATCACGCCCGCGCCTCAGTATGAAATATTATATAGATGTAGAACTCTGTGACTTGCAATGGATTTGGTTCTGAAATATCTTCAGCCATCTCAGAATTCCTACGCAAATTTCCTTTCTGCAATCATTTTACCTGACCAGTTTCATTTTCAGGTACATTCAAACGTTACCAGTTATTGAAGTTGTAGCCTGTCGGCCCTATCCATCCCTATCAAAACTACAATTTTCTATCTATTTATTACCATTTCCACATCCCGAAAGAATGTCCTACAGACAGTCTAGCAATACCCCCCTACCTTCAAATGTTCTAGACCGGCTCCTCGATTTCCGTCCTACATATTCTCGATTTCCCACTGGTCAAACCTGGCATCTCTCTCCTCGGTGGACGTGGGACAGTCGTGGGGGACCGAAAGGTCAAGTTCATTCCAGCCCAGCCGAGTTCCAAGCAGCGGGTGGGAGAGAGTATGTCGACTTGGCCTTCCCAACGAAGCAGAAGATTTTAGGCGAAGGGGCCTACGGAGAAGTCGTTCGCGTTTCTTGCAATGGTCGTTACCTGGCTCGGAAGAAGACGAGCATCGACCCGAAATATCAGAAGGACATGCTGGATAATGTGGATGAGATCAACATCCTGAAACAGCTCAGTCATCAGCATATTGCTCAGCTGTGTGGCGTGTATGTTCTTGGTACAGATCTCTACAGTCTGAGCTATCCTGTTGCAGAGATGGATTTGGTTCGGTATATGAGACAGTGCAAGATTCATGATCCAACCTGGGTCCAGTCTCTCATCGGGGGGCTGGGATGTCTGAGTAGAGCGTTGGCATATGCTCATTCTGCTGGAATTAAACACAAGGATATCCACGCTGGCAACATCCTCGTCATCGGAGGAACGATGATTTTATGTGATTGGGGACTTTCGAGGTTGGTACCCCCCGTCATGTCATACTGTCTGTTTACTGACCGTCTATAAAGTCGTTCAACGGCTTCCTCTTCACGCTTCACAACGCGTTTCGATATTAGAGCTAGAGATATTCAACGTCTGGGCTCTGTCTTCCAACTCATGATCTTGGTTACACAGACCGATATGAAAAACATATCGACAGCACGTCTCCCGACAACGGGACTCAAGTCGAAAGACATACTGAGTCGTATTATGACTGGCGGTCGCAAGAGACTTGAATATGCTGATCTTGGAGACCTGGTCAAGATCATGACTACTGATGATGAAAAAATGCGCCCGACTGCAAGACAGGTGGCGGATTATTTGAGACTCGGAGAGTTTGCGTGGGCATGGAGAGGAGGCATGCCGGATGGAGAAGGGGATGTTGTTTGTACCACTTGTGGGAGTTGCTGTGTATGATTTTGATATATGGCTCTATGGGTTTGGATTTCGATTGACTTGAAATATGGAGTTGGCTTTGTGGAAGTTTATCTAGGACGAAACTCGCACTCAAAGTATTGATATTTTTTTCCGGGCTTTGAAGTTTGGCACTATTCTTGAAAACATTGGTAAGCATGTATTATTATAAAAACTTGAACCCAGGATGTGAGGAAACCCATGGCGAGGGAGAGTCATAGTGACGCTTACTGCTCTCAACTCGAACGTTCTCCCTCCTTACCTTATCAACTGAACCTGTGCCTCTTGCTCGCTTACGTGCATCTAATTTCATGTCAACACTGGCTCTTCATTCCTTCACCCGTTCTATCTTCGTGAACACCATCTCGCCTAACTCCCAAAACACTCTTTCCTTCCTCTCCTCCAAGACGCAACCAACTCTTACTTACACCTGCAAAATTCACACCAGAGACAAGAACAAAATTGCGTGACAATGTTGGCAGTACCTATCCCATGATCTCTACTTCGTCTTCTCGCCAATTACAGCTTCAATCCATTCCCACCGACCTTAACACTCAACGCACCATCCACATCCACAATCTCCCCTCCAGTCCTCAACTTCTCAATCTCCTCTCTCAACGCACTCTTGATCCCCTCCGAGATCCTCTTCCCATCCTCCGCATCCAATTTATCCCTCGGCCCTTCCCCAAGAACAATATTTTGCCTCTCCGCATCAGTAATCTCACTTGCATCACGAGCAAGACCCAAGCGAGGGATGATGTGGAAATGGGAGTGAGGGACTGTTTGTCCACTTTCGGCGCCTATCTATCTTTCAATTCAAAATTCCAAGTCATCCACAAACGAAGAAGAAGATCCTTGAAGCCTTAAGAGAATTCAACCTACCATTCGCCTGCAAAATATTCCAACTCACCTCCTCCGGCGTCGTCCCTACACTCTTCAGAACAGCCTTCGTCAACACGGGTAACCAGAATCCAAGAGCTGCCGACTCGGCGACGGTCATTTCAGATGCTTTCATTGCATGTCTTCGAGGACAGACTAGGAGATGACCTGGTGAGAGGGGGGTGATGTCTAGAAATGCGACGACGATGGTGGTTGAGAGGACCGGGTAAGCTGATCCGTAAGGGGAATTGATGATTGCGGGGTTGGTGGATGGCGGGGTGTTAGATCCGATCATGCAGAATGGGCAAGGCATCTTGGGAATATGGATTGGGGGTGTAGATTGTACCTGGAGGTTAATGAAATCTCATTATTTTTGAGTAGAGAAATGAGGATGGTGAGAAAAAGTTGACTTTTGGCATGAAGGGAGAAGATGCGAAGTGGTCGTCAGCAAGTCAGAACACGTGGGATGTGGGATGAGGTATCGGAGCAAGATTAATGGGCTAGCACAGTAGACTGCTGACAGATGATAGCCTAGAAAAAACCATCCCCATACTCTAGGTAATCTTAGGACCTTAGGTCTTAGTGAGCGTGCTGCGAGTAAATAATGTGATTCCTCCGACCTCCGATCATGCATATCTAAGACAGGCGTAATCCAAGCCGATTCGAGTACCGTAGCGGAAGATAAGCCCAGTAGAAATATCCTCATCTCATAAGAATCCCGATCGTTGATAGAAGAAAAAAAGAGATTATCCCAGATATGACCCGCTGTCTATTCATTTGAAAATCACCCTGACACCCTTCCCCTCTGAGCTTGGCTGTGGCAAGAATCCATCAGACGCAAGATCAATATCTCGCTCCCGGAATGTGTCGAAGAGCTCAAGCTCATACTGACGGAAAACAGTTGCAATAGTTAGGAACAGCTCTGCTTTTGCCAAACTGTGGACATGTCAGCTCTTCATTTCTAAGGAGCCTATTCCGATGGAGATTTCTAAGAAAGCGAGGATAAGATGGAGATCTGGAGAAACTTACTTCATGCCAATACACTGTCTACTACCTCTCGTGAAAGTGACCATGTATCGCTCGAGTTTCTTGGCGGTATCAGGATCCATCCACCGTTCTGGAGTGAACGTGTACGAGTCAGGAAAGATTGTCTCGTTGTGATGCATCATCACTGAAGTCATTCCAACTGGAGTCTACTTTCTGTTAGTAGATTTATGTTGGAAGTATGGAAGAGGGCTTACGCCAGCTGGGATTGAGTATTCTTTGTATTGAAGAACTTCGTTTGGGGCGATCCGTGCAAGGCGAGTTGACAGGCCGTACGAAAGTCTGTTTGTGTTAGCTTTGTCTCTAGGATTACAATTAGGGAGCATACCTCAAGCCTTCTTGAACAACTGCTGACTTTAACACGAAGTTAGCAAGCATGCCCTTAAATCACAGCAATGCTGTGCGATCAGAACTTTAAGTCCAGAAATATAACCCAAGAAATACATTCCAGACAGGAGCGAAAATCTCAACTCACCAGATATGGCAACTTCTCCACAGCAGTAAGTTTTATAGGGGTATCGCTATCCACAAATGCCTCTCTCAACTCCTTTCTCAACATCTCCAGTTTATCCGGACTATTTAGAAGATGAAAAGTGATAGTCGACAAAGCATGAGCAGTCGTATCGGCACCAGCTCCAATGATAACTTGAGCCTCCTGCGCCATTCTCTCCTTGCTGATCTCTTCGGCTGGGAGATCGCTGTTGATGAGAGTGTGGAAGACTGTGCGGGGTAGGATGCGATCGTGCTTGTCGGTTCCGTTAGCGATGTCGTCTATTACTGTTTGGACGTGATGTTCTAAATCCTGGTTTTTGTTAAGAATGACAACTTTAATCTTGGTGGAAACTTACGCGTTGCCATTCTAAGATCAGCATCATATCGGGAGAAAGTCTCGACATGATTGAATCAGGAAGTGCCCGCACAACGGGAAGGATCCAATTGGCCTGCTTGATCAAATGACCCATTTCAGCCGTAGCCTTGATCGTCTGAAACCATTTTGGAGAGAAGTCTTCACTATCGAGGTAATCCCAGCTCTTATTCAGGGCGTATCTCGTCACGATATCCGTAGTCAGACATCTGTATGCCAGGTCCAAAGGCATAGGTTCGCCAGACTTCTTGAAGATGTCTATGCGAGCACAAAATTTGTCGATCATGCCATTAATGATGGGCTCCAGGCGCAGAATACTAGCTTTGGAGAAGAAGGGGTTCTGTGGTTGACGTCGGAGGCGATGGTGATAGTGATCCACTGTGCTGAAGTTTGACTTGGGGGTTCCAAATTGAACGGTGTAGTATTCGTATTTGTTCCTCGGAGAGTTCCATGAGTAGAGCGTCTCATAGTATTCCGGATCATCGATGTGAAGTTCGAATGGACTGATACGAATGAGGGGACCTGAAGGTGCACTCCAGTTAGAAGATTCAGTGATGGTAGACAGGAAGACGAACCATATTTCTTGTGTAATTCTCGGATCTTGAAAGTGTATTGCCCCTGTTTGATTACATCATAGTAAGCCTCGTAGAATAACGTGGCAGCTGCGAGTTTGGGACCCGGGAACTTGGATAGAGGGCCAAAGTAGACTCGGTACACGATCCCGGCGACGTTGTACAACACAAGACATGCTGCAAGGGACAGCGCCCAGTGAGCTTGAAGATCGGAAAGTTGTAGCATTTTTAGTTTGCTTGGTATATTTTGTTAGGAGAATTGTAGACTCGTGAAGCTCTTGAAAGAGCCACTGCTCGAGGAAGTCGCTTGTATTTATTGTGAATTGTTCGGAGCAGTCGATGGCGGTGTTGTGAATCCTTGGTCACACACTCGAATTATTGAATAATGGCCACAGTAAAGAGCCAGTGAATCAGATTGAGTCCGTGATATTGAATTGACTGAACCAGATCCCCGCTTCGCCGATGGTGGTTTGAGTTTCGGTCAGTACAACTACGGGCCGTACCGTTGAGATGACTTCGAGGAGATCAATCGATAATGAGGGGTCTAATTCGGCGACCCTCGTCGACCCAATCACAAATTCCGGATGATAATCTCTTATCCCCCGATGGAAGATAAGAGGCAGCTAGTCCAGAGAAAGACGCCTCCGAGTGCAAGTCAAGACGTGATTGAGCATTCGATGTACCCCTGTACCCATCTCCCCGGCCTTACAATCCAAATCGCGTAAGTTAACTTTCGGGATCCACCACAAGCGGTGTACTCACTTGAAGTTTCTCTCAAACAACCACGAGGTTTCGGGGCCTCAGAGGAGATTTCTAGAAGGTAGAAGTGTTCAGATTTCGGGGAATTGTATTTTTTTCTTGGGTCTCGGAATGCATATCACAGGGTGTTACCATGTGTTATCGTGTGCGAGTTAAAATCCGCTAATACACAGGCATTCGGGATCCAAGGTGGCATGATGCGGCTAAGCTGCAATTTCCTCAACCTCCACCGCTTTTGAGGGCTTTAAATGGCGTTTTGTCAAGCGTGTTGATATTCAATTGGACATTTGAACGCGGAAGCCAGAATTCTGATCTGCTTGGGGTTCTGGCTTCCGCTTTGGCCGTGACAGTGGCAAATCGGATTGAAGGATTGAACGGATGAGATGCGCCGAGCTGAACGGCTACCACAAAGTCTTTTGAGTCTTCTAGGAACCAAGGAGAGAACAAAAAGCCTATAATAGCGAGCAAACTGAAGTGATTGCTTTGAAGGGGGGGCGTTTTTTTCTTTACCAAACTGGGCGTTTTGAAGTTCATAACCAACCACCACAAGGGCAAACTGTAAAGTAACACCCAAGTACCTTCAAGCGACAAACAAGATTCAATACAGTGTGTCGATATTCAAACTCGAGTTTAAGTACTTGGCAAACTTAAGTACATGTACTTAAAGTGAATATACATATTTACTTTTTTGAGTTTGAGTTTATAGAAGTTGTTACTTAAACTCAATTTAAACTCAACTCACTGAGTTTGAGTAGAAAAATTGACGCACCGATTCAATACAACGAATCAAGCCAAGAGAACATACGGAGGTACAGCGGTTAAGTGTTGTAATAGCACTAACAAGGGGGGGCCCAACTAACCGAAATGGGTAGCATCGCGAGGATGCGTTTAACACGCGTATGTACTGTATTTTAAGTGTATTATTATGAAAGAAGCATTGAATTAATAATTAATGTTTTGTAAATTTTTCCTTTGCATCAATAACTGCTTGACAACGAGCTGGCATACTCTCAATTAGAGCTCTGAATTCGTGCTCTCCTACTTTTTCCCACGCCTCTTTGACAGCCGCTCGAAGGCGATCGTAAGACATAGTCTCAGGGTAGTTATCTTGAAGGTAATTCTTCATGATATGCCATACTCTCTCAATTAGGTTCAATTTAGGAGAGAAAGGAGGCCAAAAGATAACCACAATTCCACGCTCTCGAAGCTCTGCTTTTGTGTCTCCCGCCGCATGGCCCGGAGCTGAGTCTTGCATGAGAACAAGATGTATTCCTTGACGCCGCATAAGCTCGATATACCCGTGGATAATTGGAATCGTATGTTAACAATAGGTTTCCTGCCCAATTAAGCCCCAATCCTTTTCCCAAAAGATACCCGGCTTCTTTGTATGTCCATGAAAGCATCCCCAAAACATTCAACCCTTTTTTCGTTGGTGTCTCTTAACAATACACGTTTCATCCCACTCCTTGCCGGCTCTTTGAGTAACCTCAGTTCGAGTATGCCTTCCTCCAGTAATCCAAGTCTCATTGGTCTATAAGATTTGGTACTATTGCTCCATTGTTCATTCGATATACTTAAGACCCAATTGTAAACGTAGTTGTCGATTCTTTTCAGAGATAGGAGGCTTTCGCATAGCCAAACGACGGTAAAAGCCTGCTTTCAAAAGAGCAAATCGAATAGCGTCTTTCTTAACTCCAAAATTTATTGCCTCTGCAAGTTAAGCAAAAGACATACGCCGGTTTTGCTTTGACGCGCAAATAAACTCGATTAGCTCTTCGACTTGAGCTTGCGTAAGGACAGGAGGACGGCCTGCCTTCTTTTGTGGCGTAGCTCGAATATTACACGCATAATTAATCTGCCGAATCGTTGGGTGGAAAGGTAAATGATTGCGAATTTGATTATAAAACCAGCCAATTGAGTAGAGAAGAGTAATATCTCGTTGTTAATCGCGTGTAAGTTCGGGGTGTTTCTTATACTTTAGTAGAGGGTGAGGAATAGGTCCATTTGAAGCTACAGGAGGAGTCTCAAAATCAAAGAGAGGTTGTAAAGCCATAAGATCTGGCGAAGTAGAGTTCATTGCGTTAGTGTAATTATCATTTAATTGTATACAAAATCTAGTAAGGACGCGTGTTGAACGCATTCTCGCGATGCTACCCATTTCGGTTAGTTGGGCACCCCCTTGCTAGTGCTATTACAACACTTAACCGCTGTACCTCCGTAGAAAACACCCATTGTCATGAACCAGAGGCTTCCCAGAAGCGAAGCACGCTGATGTGAGATTAACGGTCAAGGACATACACAGCTCTCTCATCATCAAACATACGATTCAAGCTCCCCACTCACGCAGATCAAGCTTTTCTCCCCATCAACGTCAGCACTTCCCGCCCTCCACTCAACTTCCCTCCACTTTCCTTAAAGTCGATCTACTTATGCAAAGCCCGCTTGAATTTTATTCGGGTCCAGCACTGGTAGTGCCGTAGAACTCTGACGCATCAAATTAGGCTAGTGGTACTCGAGACTAATTAACTGGCTGTAATATGATGTATTGCTGGTTGATATTCGAGAATAAAAAGCTTGTGTTGATCGACACTTGGTGACATGGAGATCTAGTGCTGGCTGGATTACCCCATCCAGTGCGGGAGTCAGCACGTTTGATCTGGTATGGATAGAGGTATGACCAGGGAGTAGTAGAAGCCAGGAGGGCCTTTGATCTTGATGATGAGGTATGATACAAAAGAGCTCCGTTAAATAGAAGTCATAACCTTAGCGCCTTCGGCTAATCCACGCTATCCCCTCAGTACGAGAGAGAGAATTGGATAAGGCTAGAGATCGGCCGACGCGAGGGGATGTTGACGGGCATTCGTGCGAGGCGGTGTCTGGACTATATTCTTGACTTAAGTAGTAAGGGGTACCGAAGACAGGGGTCCAGGTATCTGAACAGTGATATAACAAGTCTTCCAGCGAAGGAGCTGGAAAGTAGTAAAGTAGAAAATGATGTCACCATAAGCATCCAAACTGATACACGACATGAGAGAGCAGGGCTGGATACCTGTACAGTTGTACTATATTGTACTTATCACGACCTGATGCCAGCTGCAAGGTTGCCTTCAGTCTTCGTCGTAATCACAACATCTTAAAAGAACGGAAAACAAAATGCAAGAAATCAGACAAGAAAAGAAAGACACCGTTTATAGACTACTACTCAGGCTAGTATGGTAGCCTTCGCTCTCTTTACTATGTCCATGAATATGAGCATATTTAAAGTCGCTAAATCATTTCAGAACATTAACTGTAAGGAAGCGTCTAGGCTTGAATGCCAGAAATCATCACGGTATTTCTTTGACACGCTAATCCGCGGGGGGTAAAGTTTGTGAATGATCTTGATTGATTCAGCTGCAAGGAACCCACTGTGGAGATTACCACTGTTCTATCTACTCTGCTCCCTTCTCAACTCCAAATGAGACACGAAAACATCCAGCATTGTCAATCCCCCAATATCAAATAGAGTCGAAGTCTTGGGCCGAGATTTCGACGGTGTTATCAGTACCGATTACCTGCTAATGGACGTATCTGTGCGACATGAGAGCTTCATGGGGACTAGCACGATTGACAATGGCGGCTACGCGCTTGGTATGAGCTGTGTACAGGATAGCCTTCATCGGTGGAGTTCCACGACCGGTATTAGTGACAAGGTTGTTGACATTGGCGACAGTCAGGCTGAAGTCTTGTGCGCGAGTCATCAAAACGCAGTTACGCCCTCGGTCACCAGAAAAACCTGTCTTTGTAGTTCTAACTGGAGAGCCAATCGGCATAGTGACACCGCGACCTTGGAATGTGTCGGTGGTGTGATCCATCAACTTATCGAAACCATGGCCGGGGAATTCGTCACTCAACTTCGCAAAAGCGTGGCGGAAGACCTTTTGCTGGGCGGAGTAGTGTGTAATGACAGGTACATCGGAGGCTGTGAACACGCCGGCGATGATTCCCTTCTCGGCGATGTTGATAATGACTGCTGCCTCATCTGGGGAATACCAAGACCCAGTCAACTCATCTCTCAGATCAATGCGGCCTCTGAGGTCGATGAAACGAACTGGCAAGTTGCTATCACACTCTGGGAACAGGTTCTTGAAGAATCGAAGGATGGTAGCTGTCCTTTGATGGGCACCTGGGAGAGACGTGCATGGTGCGTCAACCATCTTGTTACGGTAGAACATTGGAGAGCTGATAGCGCCGATGCCAGGAGCGCCGCGGCGTTGCAACCAGAGCTCAGTAGAGGGCCAGTGGTTTTTGTGTAGATATTCCATAATTGACATGGATAGATCTTTCATGCATCCACGGGGACCGGTAACGTTCGGGGCTGTTGGGCCAAATTGAGTAGTGTCTCCAGAGGTGTAGATGGTATTCGTCTCGATGTTGGCAACGATCATTCCAAAAGCCGCAAGGTCGACCCGGCCACCTTCATCAAGGCAAACAGCATCGAAATGAGTACCAAGGCCACGCTGATTCGAGGCGACACTAAGAGCGTTGATTGTGAGACCTACGACGGTGGCAGAAGCTTTGACTGAGTTCAGGGCGGGCTCCATGATTTTCTTGAGGGCGGTCATTTCCTCCTCGTCCATTGCATAGCCTTCCTCGCAAAAGACTTGATACAACTGCGCAAATTCCCGAAAGTTCGGTTCGGAACGAGCAAGCTTGATGACCTGCTTTGCCGCGCTCAACTCTGCTTCCTGGAATCGCTTATCATGGACACCGTTATAGGATGGTTGAGCCTGGCGGTTGAAGCTTTCTACCATCTCGATGGCAGTCTTGAGCTTTCTCATCTCGGCCGTGACAGAAGAGTGGTCCAGATTGATGACGTTATTCTTCAAGAGAGCATCATCGGTAAGGCAACTCAGAAATCGAGCACCGCGTCCATCGCCGATCAGATCGACACCCTGGGAGCGAGCATCATGCATTAGGAGCCATTGTACCCAGGCCTTGACGGAATTGGATTCAGATCTCGTAGGGCCCCCCGGCGGTACGATCTTGCTGATGGATAGGTCGGCTGCCATTGCAGAGGATGTTCATGGCAGCAACGGTTCGAGATTCGGCTTTGTCTGAAGCGGAGAAGGTTGTCAGGCATTTGACTAGTGTAACACTTTCCAACAGATTTCTAGCATCCTCCATGGTTTCTGCGAAGCACTCAGCGACGGGGAGCTGAGTCGTCTGGTATGGGCGAAATGCCTTTCTCTGAACGAGACCGGCATCATCAGGAACAGGCTGGCGCGGACGTGCGAGAGTTCCTACGACTCCATCTTGCAAGCACCAATGGAAGGGTTGCATGACTGTAAAAGTCCAATCTTCATCGGAAACATTGTTGGTGAGTCTGAAATTGATCTTCAACGTGTCGCCAGGAGTGAGCCGAACGTCGGCGGTGATACCACTAAGAAATGCGAAGTACATCGCGTCTCCAGCGCCAAGAGCGCTCAGGATACGAATGTTAGCTGGTGTTTCATTCATCTGCAAAACCTTGCTCTGCGCGTTCTCGAGTCCTTCAATCGTACCAACACCCAGACGAGTAGTCATCTCGAAGGCGTCGACAAAAAATATTGGTGGGTATGTGGTCATCTTTGGTCGCTGCTCTTTTGGCTTGAGAGAAGAAACGGTATCGATCTGATGGGGCTCGTTGCTGCGTTGTAGACGCTGGGAGTAGAAGTGTCGGAACGGGTTGCCATTGTCAATCTTGCCTCTCATACGTGCAAAGGTCCTCGTGGCTGCGCCAACGATGGAACATTTATCCTTGTCTTGAACATACAGATCGAATGAAGTGGTGACCTGTTCGAAGATTGCGCACAGGATCAAAAGACTGCGATTTGTAGCATCGTGACCGCCGAAATCCAAAGAAGTGAACAAGTTCTCACTGGTGATGGTGTCGCGGCTGTTGTCAATATTGAGGCGTTGCTTGTACATTTCATGCTTGGCTTCCTCAAACCTTGGAGTCTTGGTGACAATGAACGGGAGGTTGCCCAATAGCATAATGGGTTGATCAGTCTCGTCGCTGATGAGCTTGCGGAGGTTACGGATGGTAGTGCCTTGCATGTTATCGGCGTGCATCTTGGCTTCAGGGTCAGGCCGCTACCAACAACGTGGGGATCAAGACCAGCAGGTACAGCTTTGGTAGGAATAATGATGCGGAGTACGATACTGCTGCGCTGTTCCTTGTGTTCAGAGAAGCCAACCCAGAGTTCCACCTTGTCATTTGGCTGGAAGTCTCCACGCCGCCGAGCTAGACGTTCTTGATAGCTAGGACCGGCAGGGACGACATGAGGACCAGTTGGCTTGCCTGTGTTGATATCAATGGCTTGGGGAGGATAATTAGGATTGAAGAGAGCGCCAATGGGTCCCTTTCGCTCAGCAGCTATGGTGAGATACGTAAGGGGGCGCGTGTCAAGCACAGCGCGATACCATAATATGGTCTCTGGCTTGTCGTCCATGATTGCGACGAGGGTGGGAACGTCTGCGAGTCCAGTGTTAGCATAAATTTTGCCATTGGGAGTAGAAAAGCTTGAGACCTACACATTTGGGGGTGTATTTGTGATTCTAGTGACGAGTCACGACGAGCGAACGATCTTTGTTTAGCGTCAGCACAACTTCGGTGTTTGAAAAGGCGCGCCAGGGAATTGAGATTGGGGACGCGATCTACATACCAGGATACAGTAGCATAACGTTGGTTGGTTGTGGGACGTGAGTAGATTCGTGATGTTGGAGGTTTGCGGTGTTGGAAGAGGTTGGAGGTTTAAAAGAGGTGATATCGTTGTGGGCGAGGTGAAAATTATACGCGAGGCGAACAAGGTTGAGGCACCACCAGAAGGCGGATCGTTTACGCCGGCCGAAGAGAAGAACAAAGAACTGATGGCTATTGTGGCTGAAGGTGAAGATAGGAGGATGACTGGAGAGGAAGATGGCATTGTAGAAACCGAATGCGCTGGACTGGGCCAGGTGTTGAGTAGTAGGATGACTGCGGAACACTCAAACCAGCTTCAATGCGCCATGAAAGAAGCCGCGAGCCTTTTAACGTCATGCTCAGGACGATATATCGCTGCTCGCGGGATCGTAACAGCACCAAGCTTGTCACTGCGATTCGCAACAAAAATCCAAAACTTCATGAAGCTCGCGTATATCCATCAATGATGTTCATTTCTAGGCTGGCCAACAACGAAGACACGAAGCAAATTGGAATATCGTCTCCTGGGCAAAGCGCATCCATAAAGGCAGGGGAGTGTTGGCGATGGGTAGAACAGAGGAGGATTCCTGCGTAACCTGTTAGTGAGGGTGATGTGCCAAAAGATATAGGGCGGTGGACTTGCAACCATGATGAGAGATGCCGACTGGACGTCCTCGATCCTGTCAGAATGGGGGAGGTGTTGGCGGGCATTGGCGGGCATTGATAGTGACGCTCTGGATTCCTCAGATCGAAAGGTTGCGGCGCGGTGGCGGGTCGTTGGAGTTGCTTGCTAGGAGAGAGTGAAGAAAGGTTGCGTTTTCTTTTAGAGACAGCTCGCTCTTTTCAGGCTTAAATTGGAATCGGGATGGTAATGTGACTTCAGCTTTGTTAGCGACTCATTCACCAAAAATAAAGGAGTGCTGGGGGTGATCATCGATTCCTCTCCCGCTACGTTCCAAAACGATTCTTTTTTTTGTCTTACAGACAAATCCTATTATCGTCGCATGTAGATTCTTATTTTGCAATGCCAGAGAGCTTGTGTGAACAATTATGCCGTTGTGAGAAGGGGGTGAGAACGAAGGAGATCTCAGACTCCCCCCAAGAATCGCCTGATCTGAGCTTTCTGGTGTTCGGGAGCGTTCCGTTGCGAACGATGCCTCCAGCTACCGCCTATGAAGGGTAAAATCGGAATCATTCTCATTCCTCGGATGTTCATCTGCTCCGCGTTCTGTTGTTCCGTGGTCGAGTGGATGGCGCTACCAGAAACAATATTTACAATAGCTGCGCCGTAAAGATTTCCAGAACACCACCTCAACCTTCCCCGGATTCCCACAGCGATGCTTCCAATGGAATGTTCCTGTATCCCTCAGGACACACGTGCAATGCACAATGCCGGTTTTATCATATCGTCCCACAGTACAATGCATTTTTTAGCAGCAGCCATCAATAGCCACATGGACTTTCTACGGCTACTTCTTGGTGAGTCAGTCATGATCGCGAAGTCGCGGTTGGGACGCGAAACCAGAAGAAAACAACATCGTTTCTCTTAAGGAAGGTGCTGGGTCGAGTCCACTGCTAGATATATTCACGGCTTCATCGCTCTGTCCTGATGACTCAAGGGATCTGTTGGTTTTTTAACGTTACCTTGACCATCCTCTGGGCATTAACATTATTCATGCCTTTGAGAGTGAACTCGTTCCACCTTTCGCCCATACCTAGGTAGGGTTCTCATCACCCACTATGTCGCCAACTGATGACACAACAACCTACGGGAGGCATTTTCTACTACAGATCGTCGATGAGCGTGCCGATGGAGGCTACAATCGTCCCTTCGCCATGTATCCGAAGTCCTCAGACCAATCCGCCGGCTTTCGCTCAATCGGCTACGCACAGATGGCAAATGCTGTGAATCAGGTTGCTTGGTGGCTCGATTCGGAGTTTCCAGCCAGGAGAAGGATAATCCATTATCATATTTCGATCCAAACGATTGAAACACGTCATCTTTCTCATGACTTTGATGAAGACTGAGACGCGGGTACGTCGAAAAGAAAATAATATCGAAGCTTCGAAAATGGTGATGTGGGGTTTGCAGCTTCTCTTAGCTTCGCCGACAAATGCAATCAAAGTACAACTGTCGCTCTTCGAGATCACGATTGGGTGGAAGCGCTGCACCAGAGTACCTAGTAGCTTTGCAAACAACAGAGCCATCATCGAAGCGAACCCGGCGTCAAACTCATCGATTTCTACCGCAGTCTGGGCGAGAAAAAGAGGGCAGTAGGGGGTTCCAGATACGCCGGCGATAATTTGATGCGAGATAGGAATCAAGCCTCCGATTTGACAGCGGTATCTCCATACTGGATCAGACATTGGTTGAGACAATGGAGTTTCTAAGTAGATCTGAGGAGAAACAGGCTCGCTCGTACATTTCACGAGACGCGAAGGGTAGGTCGGCGGTTGGCTGATACTGGCAATGCAAAGGTTTTGCTTCGAAACATGTAGATTCTCGTATTCAGAGATGGCTAAGTGTGGTGTTTGATGATGTTGCAGTCTGGAGAGTGAGGATGGGAAGAAGTTTCAAGATCCAAGCCATGAAAGCTTGCTTGTGTCGTGGTTTTAGTTGGTTGTAAGTGCACACCCGGGGCATATTTAACACGCTAAATCAGCCCAATGCCAATCATGTCAAATGCCCCACTAAAACCTCATGATTCCGCCGACTGGGGTCACGATGTCTCTCTACATCCGGTGATCTCACTATTGTCTTTCTCAATTTAAGTAAGCCAGTTGTATATCCGGCATTTGGAGAAAGGCAATCCCCTCAATTGGTTAATAGTAGAGGCATGTAAGAGACGCATACTCTTCCTAGACCACCACTCCCACTTCTGACAACGTGCTCGCAAACTATACCCTTAAATAGGGAAGTAATACTTTTCAGATCTTCCACTATTCAAGTTTTCAACTATCAATTACGAAAATAGTCCGCATTAATTCGCCACCTTCCCACTTCTCTAACTCCGTTTCTCAGTATCAATAATTAACACGTTTGATTCTCAAAGCACATTACCGGTACACCCATCATACACCCCAAGATGTCTCATCCAGCTCCCCTCAAAGTCCTCTACGCCATCCACCCCAACATAGATACACTAGACTTCACCGGCCCCCTCGAAGTCCTCTCCTGGGCATCCCACGGCCCCATCTCAGCCACCTCACCTCACCCCATCCCAGTATTCACACACACCGTGACTTCCCTCACGCCCAGCACACCTACCAACCAAAACATCTCCATCTCACGCCACATCCCGATATCCGAAGCCTACGATCAACTCTCCACGTTCGACATCCTGATCATTCCCGGTGGAGGCTCCGAAGGTGTCTTGCCTGGTAATACGGAGCCGATACATCTTATCAAGGCGTTTGCGGAGTTGCCTAAGAAGAGTGATGGGGGGTTGAGGACTATCTTGAGCGTATGTACAGGAGCGTTGTTTCTGGGTGAGGCGGGAGTGCTGGTTGGGAAGAGTATGAAGGCTACGACTCATCCGTTGTATTATGAGAAGCTTGAGAAGGTGTGTGAGGAAAAAGGAGGAGTTGAGGTTGTGAAAGAGAGGTTTGTTGTTAATAAGGTGGATGAGGGTAAGGGTTTGAGGATTGTTACTAGTGGTGGTGTTAGTTGTGGGTTGGATTCTTGTATGTGGTTGATTGGGGAGACGGCTGGGAGGGAGAGCATGGAGAGGGCGGCGGAACTCATTCAGTATTCATTCCGGGAGGGGATTGTGCTTTGAAGATGGAGTAGTTTGCTGCAATAGAAGCCTTTGAATTGTTGCTTCCTGTAGTAACGACCAATCTCAATCAAACATTTTCACATACCAAGGATGTGTATACCCTTCACCATCAACTCCCTTTGCTTCTTTGCTATCCTCTCTCCGACCTTTACAGGTCCAGATTTCTCATATATCCTTGCAACCTGCGGATTAGCAACCAAATACGCACCTGCCACACTCTTCTCATCTCGCCTGCTTCCCCTTCACATCCTCATCCACCATCTCTAATCTCCATCTCACGAGTCTACTTCCCAAGCCCCTCCCCCTGAAAACCTTTATCCATCACTAAAGCATCAAGAACCCACCACTTCGCCTCATACCCTTTCCCAAGGAACCTCTCATTTAACAACCCTATCCTCCATCTTCAACCTAAAGACAAGGTCCTTATCCAGGCCATTACGCAAACTCTCCACGTCCCCACTCAAATCTCTCTCGATCTTCTTCACGACGACTATCAATCTCGCTTGGATTATGAGATATGATATATGATATAAGATATAAGATGCTATTCTTGACGTATTGGATGAAGGGACGAGTATAGAGGCGTGGATGTGTGGTTTGTTTAAGTCGGCCATCTTTGAAGCGAGTTTTGATGTGATGAAAGCGGATTCTGATTGAGGAGTACTCCTGGAGTGTAAAGGGTCGAAAATGTAGACTTGGTAGTGTAGACGCAGGATTTCGGCTGCGTCGAAGCAGGCGAGTGGGAGGAGCGTGAATTCTTCCGGGGATGTCATTGTTCTATTTGCCAAGCATCTCGAGATCATTGAACGCGATGGGAGAGAGGTCTAAGGTAGAGTTCGGGGTCGTGACTGCCACGTGACAGTTTATAGAGCCATTGCTAGAGCTTTCACCTCATCTTGAAGTCTCGCCAAAATGATGAGAATATCCATTATTCCCTCTTCTCATCAGTATTGATCACACCCAACAAAACACAAGCGGCCACCAAGTCAAGATGCAATGCAATGCAAGAAAGAAACCCCCACCACGCCGTCGCCAACAGAGATTTCCACTTGCATCTCACCATGCACCCATCTGTTCACCCTTTCTCCAGTATGGAAGTCAGGAGCAGAACTTGCATCCCCTCAACTCCCCCTCCTCAAACTCGGAAATTACCAAACAGAAGATTCGCAATGCTTAATTGACGATCAACGATCCTCCCAAGGACAATCCACGTTCCAGAACAACCTCATGACGTGAGCATTCGTAGTTGGAAGCTGAGAAGGAAGGAAACATGAGAAGCGAAAGGAAAGACTTAGCCTTCGATGTTTATGCAAAGAGAAAATATCTCGGCCATTTACGCGTGCATATGACCTATGCAGGATTTATGCATTCAAGGCCAAACCTTGTTGAGGATGACGATGATGAAAGTATAAATATACTTTCATAGCTGTTCATCGCATCTTTTTGGGTTTAATGCCGAGTTTATGCAGACGCATAAAAGCATGCCGAAGCTTTTCTTTTGGTTTTTGAGGTGGTCGTGGGGAACACCTATTTGCACTGCCCCAATGGTTCGTTTCAAACTTCACACCCCCTTTCCCGCTGCATGAAAGCATGAGGCTTGAACTTTCGAAGCTCGTTATTTCGCAGCAGCCAGCGTTTCATCAACGACGAAAGCCATCTTTCCCCCACAACGGCTTGTGAGTCTGGCAAGCGATGCGATGCTGCGCGCCGGTTGATGCCACATGGGACGGTTTAGAGAACAGGGGGGAAGAGAGATGTTTGGTTGTTGTTCTGTCTGTTCCTGGATGCGAGCGGAGGCCGTTTGTTTCATGTGAGTGGTATTTTTCTTTTTTGCATGCAGGCTTGTACGGTAAGGTAAGCGAGTCTAGAAAAAGTGTCCAAACGACAATGGGAATGGGAATGTGATTATGTGCTATGAAGAGACCCATGGTTGCACGGGTGGGATTTGTGTCTGACGTTGTTTGCATTTAGATGTGCAGGTTTCTATAGACGGATACGGGTTTGATATCTGGGTTGGTTGCACACATGCACTGTGCCTGTGGGATAAATCCAAAGTTGGGATGTGATGATATCAGATGGATGGAACGCCGAGCCGAGACTGTTTGTTTGTTGGGTTTTCCTCGATCGCTCCCCGGGAAACAAACAGATTTGTTTTTCGGATTTTTTCCAACGTCCAGGGGAGATATTCTTATCTTGGATCCTTTGGATCCCATGGATCCCAGGCATCTTACTTACGAGTTTTCTCTCTATTCAGGCAACATGCCCGCTGAATCTATCGATGATCTCCCTTCAAGGTGGGATTATGAGGAGATCTCAAATTCGCGACCTTTCCCCAAGAGGGATTCTTTAATTTGCAGTCGTCCGGTGTATCTGGACATGCTGCCGTTCTCGGACATCTCAGACATCTGAGCGGAGTCTTGAGTTCGCTTGCGTCTTCCCCTGATTCCAGAGCTCCACAACAGCACAGTTTTCGGGCAAGGTTGCTCGATGGAGCTTGGCAAGGGTACTTGGAGGGGGCGAGTTTGTTGCTTGTCGATGTCCGTGGCACTGGCACCGAAGCATCCATCACCGTTGCACTTCTGGTCGATTGACCTGGTCGAAAAAAAGTCGAGAAACGTTCTGGGATCCGAAGACACCCGTCGTTTCTGTACGACGGGATACGAACAAAACGAACGGTTGGACCTTTTTCTGTTGGTTGCCCGTCACCACTGGCCGGCAATTCGGAAACTGTAGCAACGCGCAAATTTGTATGAACATGTCAAGAATAGCAGTCTGAGACCTGTGGAAAGTAGGATTCCATCGAATGGGTTGCACACTTTCCCGACACGAACAACGAGCAAGCAAGCTCTACAAATCTATTTTCCAGAAGAGACACAGAGTTTCGTATGACGAAGCTGAGAGAGAGAGGGTGCAGGGCTAATGGATTCGAGAAAAGTCAGCTTTCGACTGCCGCGTTTCGAGGACCTGTCACGGGAGAGGAGGGCTGGGTCTGATTCGAGGATATTTTGAAACAGCCTACCCAGATCTCGGCTATTCAGGCACTGGTCATCCCGACCCAACCGAACCCCCCAGCTGGCCTGGATCCGTTGGACCAGGTCGCTCCCGTAGGCGCAGATCAAGGTTAGAATTTCTAAAAACAACTCATTTGGTGGTCATCTCATCTGGGTGAGGGAGACGCGGCCCAAATTAATCGATGACTGCATCTGATCATAGGCGGTCGCTTTATGGCCGTTCTTGGGATGCAGGTACGAATCTTCAACGACGACAGGCACAATGTGCAAAGTCAAGCGAAAGTAATCAATCAATCCAACCCACAGTGACCGGAGTTTACATAGGAATTATGCCTGCTGCGGGCGAGTGGATGGATGGGATAGAATGGCATCCACCTGCAGAAGCAGCACCCAGTCGTTCCACCGAGCGTATCGAAGCAAAGTTCCATAAAGTGAACGCTCAGACAGGCGACTCTAAGTGAGGAGTGAGGTCCGTCTGATAGAGAGTCGCGATGTCGTTTTGAGCAGCCGCCGACCCTAAAGCGATCTGGTGCCAGAGCTCGGGCCAGATCTGTAGAGACAAATCGGACAATTTACAGGCATTTGGAGGCAGGGGATAGGCATCAACAGGCTGCCCCAGCCTATGTGTGGCGCCTAGTGGCTACATTTTGAGTGCATTCACTGCAGTCAGTGCTGTGGTGGCACTGGTGGTGTTCTGTTCCTGCATTAGTCGACGGGGGCCGGCAGGTCTGGCAGCACTGGCTGGGAGTCAAGCATGGATGGA
Organism: Cadophora sp. M221; assembly: GCA_017366145.1. Lineage (NCBI taxonomy): Eukaryota > Fungi > Ascomycota > Leotiomycetes > Helotiales > Ploettnerulaceae > Cadophora > Cadophora sp. M221. The sequence continues at coordinate 30,662 of JAFJYG010000206.1, read as the reverse complement.
GGCGATTCGCAAGGGGTTCTCCTGTCCGTGTTTCACTTGTTGCAGACTCGAGCCTCCTCGACCAGCAATTGCATCGGCCAGCTAGTCTGCATCAGGATATTCTCAGCGGGTTCTGACTTTCGGCCATATCTGCTGGTCCTCTTTTCTTCCCTTTTCTCCTCCCAACGCGCGCGCAACCCAGGGGCCATGCCTCGAACGAGAGAGGCCGACAAGGTCCAACTTTAGACCAGCCTGCCTCGACGAGACCCTCACCACCCCTCCCTCGCCCCCGGTGTCCAGGGACGGGTGGCTGGCTCTAACTGGCCGACATGGGACGACTGACAGAACAGGAGAAGGAGGCTGTGGCGGTGGGTGATGGATGGGTGGGCCCCAGGGCCAGTTGACCACCGACAGCCAACAGCCTCCCAAGATATATCTATCCTGAGATTCCTCCCCTTTAACGCTTTCTCTTTCCTACCCCATCCTCTCCAGGTCTCTCTTCTTTTTCTTAATTACATATCATCTCATTTTTTCGAGTGTCAAAGTCATTCGCTTCTTTGCTCTCACCCTTCGTTTTGTTCTAGTAACCAAAACCAAGTCCACCAAACAAACAACAATCGCTATCTCATTTTTGTCTCAAAACAACCATTACATTCTGAAACCCTTCGCTTTTGTCAATACTTCTTGACCTCCCGACCAACTACCAACCAATCAATATAACAATACCCAACATGAAGACTACCTATACCGCTCTTGCGGTTCTCGCCGTTGGCGCTGAAGTCGCTTCCGCAGTATGTACCAAGCACAACCCAGCAACAAGCACACTTCACTAACATGATCATAGTCGTTCTTCAATGCCTTCAAGTTCACTTGCCCGGCCAACACCAACAATGAGTGTAACTCTCAACAGTCCAGCGGTTTCGACTGGACAAGCTTGAACCTTGGATCCTTCCAAAACTACGGTGACTTCTCGTTCTCTGGCTGGCAGTGTGCTGGTTCATTCGGCTCAGGCAAGAAACGAGATGTCCTTACCGGACGTACATTCCAAGACAAGTGCATCACTGGAAAGGCTTCCCACGACAAGTCAAGCTCCCCAAGCTTCGGCTGTGGTTCATCCCCATCCGTCAAGGATTTCTCCGTCACCGAGTTCGAGGTCTCTGTTGAGTTCGACTGCGAGCTTGAGTTCCACTTCGAGATGCCTGATAAGTCTACTTGCAAGCAGAAGTCTTCTTGCTCCAAGGGCGGATCCGTCGTCAAGAACTCCCAATGTGGTGGAGCCAAGAGTGTCACCGTCGTCTACCCCACCCAGACCAAGGGAACTGGAACTACCAAGACTGCTTGCAGCCTCGGTGTTCACAGCATGTCTTTCGACTGTAACTCTGCTTCTTCTACTGTTGTTTACTCCACAAAGAGCACTTCAGTGTCCACTACCCCAGCCTCGACCCTCGCCACTACGACTTCCGTCCCAGTGACCAAGTCTTCGTCGATTGCAGTCTCGTCGAGCTCTGCAGCCAGCTCTACCAGCTCGGCCAGCATCCCAGAGACTACATCTACATCCTCGGTCGTTGAATCCAGCTCGACCTACTCCGTCAGCATCCCAGAGACCACCCCAGCAACCAGTGTTCCAGAGACCACCCCAGTTCTCAGCACCAGCTCCACATTCGGCTTCTTCAACAGCTCCAGCAGCGTCTTTGTCCCATCTTCTTCCGTTGTTGTCAGCAGCAGCTCTGAGATTCTCACCACCTCTGCCCCGTCTTCAGCTGTCGAGACCACATCTGCCTCAATCACCAGCTACACTTCCGTCGATATCGTCACTGTTGTGTAAGTCTTCTTCTTCCCTCAAGTACTCAACCATATCTAATACATTTACAGCGTTTCCACCTCAACAACTGTCTGCCCAGTTACTCTCACCCACGTTACTGGCGGAACTACATCTACTGTGGCCACTACAATCTCCCACGTCACTGAGGGTACCACCAGCCTCGAGACTACATCCGTCCCATACGTTACCGGAGGAACCACCAGCCTTGAGATCGGAACCACGACATCTACCATCGTCTCCACCCTCACCTCAACTGTCTGCACCAAGTGCTCTTCCGCCCAGGTCACCTCGAGCGCTACCACTACTTCATCTGGCCCAGTTGAGACCGCTCCTTGCCCAGCTGTTCTCCCATCTTGCTTGAACACCTGGTTGTTCTCCGAGGGATGCTCTTCCAACACCGACTCTGACTGCTACTGCCCATCTGAGACCTTCGTCAAGAACGTCTTCGACTGTCTCTCCGCATACGCTGCCGACGATGATGAGATCGCCGAGGCCCAGACCTACTTCCAGGGTATCTGCGCACCACACATCCCCCAGAACCCAGCTATTGTCACCTGTGCCACTACTGCTCTCTCTACCACAGCTGCTCCATCTGCTACATCTGTCCCAGTTACCACCATCCAGATCTACACCACCCTCACCGTCCCATGCGTCGAGTCCACCGGAATCTCATCTGGATCCGTCATCCCATCCAGCTCGACCACCACCCTTCTCTCTACCTACCTTACCGTTCCCCAAGTCATCTTCACCACTGTGACTGGTACCTCAACAGTCTCAGCTGATCTTGTCGCCGGCACCCCAGCCAGCAACCCAGCCACAACCACCCCAGCAGCTGTGTATTCCACTCTCCCCATCCCCACCGCCGTAGGCACCCTCTCTGTCTCCAAGACCGCAGCGGGAAACCTGACCGCCACTGCCACACCCACCAACCTCGTCTCCACCGGCAGCGGAGCCCAGAACACCTTCGCATTCGGCGCCTCATTCGGCGCTCTCCTCATCGTTGTCCTGGCTATGTAAGCCTTAGGCTTTGAGGGAAGAGTTTCATTGCTTTTGTCACATTCATGCATCAGATAAGGCGTTTTTTACATTTTACCATTCGATACCAATTTCACAGGCTGGTTTATATGCATTTGGGGAAGCCGTGGGATATTCCCACTACTTTTGGTCTCGGTTTGGGACTTTACGGTCAGACGGCCAGCGACGCTCATGGGGCGAACAAAATGACGGGATAGAGAAGCTGTGCTATAGCGAGCGAGCAGCTGGTAATGGGAATGGAGGGGAGAGGGGAGGAGAAGGATGAATTGTTTTTAGCACTGTAATTAGATGTTGTAGTTGGTGTTGTGCATATGAGAGAAAGAATAGAAAGAAAAAGAAATATTCAAATACCCTGTGCTTCCAGCTCCTTCCACTAATTAATTGTGTTTTATGAATCTTTGATTGATCTTACGATTAAGTTGTCTTTGTTTATTTTATTTTATTATAATCTTTTGAAGATAATTATTTGTTTTATGTCTCAAGATTTTTTATATTTTGTTTATATTATTATAATCTTTTGAAGATAACTATTCGTTTCATATCTCTTGAAGATTAATTAATCTTCCTTGTAAATGAGTCTATCTTGTAAGAATTGCTCATGTTATAACTAAACACAAGAGTCAGAAGTTATAAGAATTAAACCACAAAAATCATTTTCCCTCCTGCGATTTTACTTTTGAATAGGCATCTTGGACAACTAAAGATGATAGAGAGCTGCTCGCGCAGATATTTGGTTCTGGTGCTAAAGGGCTGCTAGAGCGAACCTCGCTTACGAGGTAAGTAAACAAATGAAAAGAACGAAATCCAGCTGTAGGAACATCGCGTAACTAGGCAATTGATTATTTGTCACTCAGTTCTCTAGTAATCACCGCAATTAATGAATCCCTCTATTGTTTTTAGGGCAGCCCTTTAGTTGCGGAGTCTGAAGGTGGGTATGATGAGAATTTCAAATTCCTAACATGTAAGATCTTCTAAAGGATGCGAGGTTCAATTTTAGTCTACTACCCTCCCGTTGATAAATGCGAAGGCATCCATACCAGTGATTAGATAGAACATTAGCCACTTACTTAAATCCTTTGATATCCATACTTGGAATGAAGAGCCATCCCTGGTAATGGAATTCTAATGCGAAAGGAAGCATCTGTTGCTAACTTACATGCATTCCACCACTTCGGCACTTTCGATATGCCAGATTACAAAATTCCAGAGATACAACGGGGCACCTCTGTTGAGTTCCATCGAATTAAACCCATACCTGGATGTACTTGCCGTTTAATGAGTGGCTAAAAGGGAGGGGTTGGAGGCTCTGCTCAAAGTAGCGGGATCGAACCAGCACTTTGAACAATCCAACTGTATTACCGATGACTTGATTTCCTTCTTGGTAGCTACAATTTCTTCTTTCCGTGTTCGCAATTCCACTCTCACGAAATTCATGATATTCACCTCCTGTGAAAATTTGTCATGGGAAGCCATGCCCTGCAGCTGTACTGTATTGCCTTTGAAGATTGAGAACAAGTAGAACGCCGAAGAATAATAATTTGACTTGACGGTAGTGGAGCATTCGGGAGTAGAGACTAATAGTTGGACACTTCCAGCTGATCCATCTTCCCACTCGTTTCTTTTTGCCTACTTGAACCTGTATCAGTAAACCCGCACCAGAATCGGTCACCTAAGCTTCCTTTCAAATCCCATTGGCGATACGCAGGACTTGGATTTTATTCAAACGGGCCAAAAGTAGGAAGACAGATCACTAAAAGTCAACAAGACAAGTTATGAGGCCGCCAAAAGATCTTTTTTATGTTCCGATTCCGCACGACTGCAGTTTTCACTGCTTTGATATCTATGGCCCAGAACGCCCACCCTTACATTCCTTTCATGTACTTTTTCCATTCCGTCATCAATCATCGCAGTCATTTCATTTCGTTTCATAATACCCACCAGCGAGGGCTCCGTTATCACGTCTCCAGGACGATCAAGTGAGCTTGCAGTAATTTGCTGGGAAGCTGCCCTTCACTCCACGTAATTCGCCATCCCACCAATCATCCGTACTGTCTGTTTTCTTGATGACTTTGATCTGGTCTCCTTCTCTGAAACTCAGATCCCCTTCGCTCTGTCCTTGGAAATCGTACAGAGCTACGGCAAAGATGCCGAAGTTTTGAGATCCGATTCGTTTCGGTGGGGGAGGTGGGGGTTTCTTCTTCTGGATCGTACTGTTTGAGGTAGAGGAGCGTTGGAAGTAATCCATAGAAGGCCCTGCGGGAGAATGTGCTGAATAGGAAGAAACAGGAGTCAAGTGGGTCGAATAGTCTGGCGGTGAGTAGACTGGTGTGGGCTCTGGGGAAGGTGTGGGTTGAGGAGCGGGAGGAGCGATAGCTGGAATGGAATTCGACGAGGGAATTCGCATCACACGTTTCTCTGGATGCGGAGATACTGATTGGGACCCAGGGCCGTGTGACGAGGGTTGTCGGTTTGTGAAGCCATTTCGGATATTCAAGCCTGTTGTTGATGGCTTGCGAGCACCATCTTCCCCCATTGCCATTGGCTGATGAATGGATTTTCCACGAGCAATAACTGGGATCCCTTCGATATCTTTTTGGGTTGGCTTGAAGTCATTACCCCAAGTTGATATGACCTCATCCATCGGAGGTGGTGGGGAAGCAAAGCCAGTGTCCTCAGAGTAATTGTGGAGGGCCGTGTAGTATTGAGCCAAAATGGTATTTTGGATCAAAATCTGAACAGCGAGGAGATGAGGAAGGATCGAAAAGGCGGCGGCTATAATTGGAGGGAGGGTTTCTCGAAGGGATTCGTCTGCGAATTTGAAGTCCTGGTCGAATGTCAGTGACAGTGCTTCAGACATTGAGTCTGGGAATTGTACTTCTGCAGCTTTCGCCAATTCCTCTTCAGCCTTTACCAGAGCAGCATTCTCCCGATCCGTACGTTTGACCTTTCTTTGATAGTTGTTGACTTTGTCAATGTACCGCTCCCAATCCAACCTCTTGTTGTCCCTCTTCTTAATGACCTTTCGTATGGGTTGAATATAGTCCTTTGCTTCTGTAGCAGGTTTGATGACCCGAGACTCCATCATATTAACCTCTTCCAAAAGGTCAGTCTTCAGGTCTGTGAACACATCCTTCAATTTCGAGGTTCGATCGAGTTGGAGGCGCGAAGTCATAACAGGGTCTTTGCCGTGCCCATCTCCAGCTCCCACAATAGGGTTGTACAGTTCCTCGAACAAGGTGGTTGTAGATACGTTGATACCGAGAATGGATACCCAGCTGTCCCTCCAAGCCTTGGAGGCTTCTATGATCTGTTGTACAGGATTAGCCATGGTCCTCGAACCCCCACCAGTTCACCAACCTTTGTGAGCATTTTATCCGCATCCTCGTAATCGTTGAGCAGGACAGATACACTGGCTTTGTCTCCTGCTCCCTTGTGTGTCAGCTTGCCAAATTGGCGGTGCAAGGAATTCATGGTGATGAATTAGTCGGTCTGCGTAACTGCGGGTTTGCAATCTTGGTATGTAAAGACTGGGCTCTGCCAATCTGCGCGTTGAACAGGCGATTGAATTTGGAACCTCGTTGATACGACTGGGAGGTAAAGTACCAAGAGGAGAAAGACAAGAGACAAGAGAGAAGAATGAAAGATAATAGGCACAGCCCTGCCACGTGAAAGGACCGCAATTAGGGTACCTGTAGGTAAGGTAGGCCGCAAGGGGAGATGTTGACAAGCGCAAGTGCTTGCTTGCTTTCTTGCTGCGGCGGGATGAGGATGAAACGCTCGTAGGCGGGGGGAAAGCAGGGCAGCGCACGCAGCACAGCACGCAGCCAACAGCCTTCTCCGCCTAAAGACCCAACACCGACTACCTACACTCGGAAATGCGGCAAAAAAAAAAGCATAAACGTGGTCACTGGTGCAAACGAGTGGCCCAGGGCATTGGTGAACACGACGCTGCGATCCAGATGAGGCTATTCTCAGCTCTGGTGTACATTTGACATGATTGTAGGAAGAAAGTGACGGCACCGAGGGACTGGACGGTGATACTTTTTACTTTGCTTGGCCTCGATGACGCTGCCAGTTGATTGGCTGAGAGAAAAGGTTTATTTGAGTAGCACGTGATTACCTGTTTTGTCAAGTCGCGACCAATGTAGGCGCGTCGCGTATGCTTGGAGGAACATTTACACTTTTGTTCCACCATCTGCATCTTGACATCCAACCACCGGCTGCCAACCACCAGATACCTATCGACCGATGCATTGATGCACCGAAATGACTATGAGGCCATGACTCATTTCGCGTTGCTGAAGACACCATGGCGATGACCGCCCATCCACGGACAATGTCTGCCTCTTTAGATGTCCCGCATTCACAAAACACCGCGCCCGTTCTCGAATTCCGGTGTCTTTATACTGCAGATATCCGGCGGAAGCAGAAACGATGGCAGGATGGCCGGCTGAAGTTCCATACTTTCAACAAGCGGGTTATGGTCTACGATGAGAAGTCGAATTTCGTGGGAGACACACATTGGAAGGGAGGCCTGGACTTCGAGGAAGGAGAGGAGCTGGAGCTGGAGAGAGGAGGCATATTGGTTGAAGTGGGAGAATGTATTGGGAAGAGAGACCAAGATCTCACCGAGTTGGTTGACAAAAGAGTAAAGGAAAGAGAAGAGAGGGCGGCCGCGAAAGTTGCCAATGCTTCTCCAACTTTCCCAAGGGTGCAAGGCACTCCATCCGGATCAGCACACCTACGACCTAAGCCACTAAATGCTATGTTGACACCAACTGGCCATTATGGTAGAGCATTTGTGCCAAACACTTCGCCATTCGAAGAGAGACAAGCTACAAATCGAAATGAGAACGAACCGCCGGCTAAGAGAAGGAAGCAAAATGACACAACCTCCAGCAGGAATGGCTATGCTCAAAATCTCATGGGCGCGACTTTGTCGTTGAGTTCGTCGAAGCCCTCCAGCACTCCAACAATAAGATACGAGCCATTCAAAGCACGGCCAGTCCAGCCGGCGGCCTCGGAAGCTATTGACCTGGCGATGGATGACGAGGAAGAGCGGAGAGCCAGTGATGCCAGGCGCAAGATTGCAAAGGAGCAACGAGCTGCGATTGAAAGACCCCCTCCCAGGCAGAAAAAAATAAGGAAGTCGCCTCCAGCAAAAACTGGATATGCTAGCAATTTGACTGGAACCCCGCTCATGTTGTCTCGATCTGTACCCAAGCCTCTTGTGAGGGCAATCACGGTACAAGCACAGGTTCAACAACGAAGTTTTGAGAACGAAAGCTCTGCATCAGAAGCCGAGGATAGCTGCATGGAAGTCGGCCCACCTCCCAGGCGAGTCTCCCATCCGGTGAAGAAACAAGCAGTGGCTCGGCCGAGGCCCCAGGACATTGAACAATCTTCGGAAGAAGAAGAAGATTGTTCTATCAACATTGAACCACCCCGGAAAGTAGCTGCCGAAATAGCGAGAAAATTGAAAGAGTCTCATCAAGCCAAAGGCCAAGTCGATCCAGATTCTTCTACCCAGGAGGATATCTTCGTGGATATCGAACCTCCGCCAAAGAGGGTGCCAGACAAAGCAGCGAAAGCATCCAAAGAACCGACCGCACGAAGCAGAGCATTGGAGCAACATTCCTCCTCCACAGTTGATTCTTCTCCCAGAAGGCCTTCGAAAATGCCGAAAATACAGGATGCTCCTGCTGCCAAATCTATCCGGCCCCAACAAGCAAATCGAAGCTTTCAGTCTGGGCCCTCGTCCCCTCCGCGATTGGATTATGCGACGCCTGTTTTGCAGCGTGGTGGAAGTTTCAACACCTCTGCTATGCAGAAGTCATCTGCTGTTGAGCCCACACCAAACCGACCAATGTCTGCATTACGGATTAAGTCTAGACCTGCCCAGAAGATGATGATGCTAATGAACCGTCCAACTCCACGTCCGCCCGCTTTGAATACCTCCTTTGAGAGCAATTTGCAAACCGCTCAATCGCCGCAAAAGCCGCCAACTGCTTCAAACGAAGTGTTGCTTTCTCAAGCGACGATCAAATTGAATGCATTCAGCGAGAAGCAGCAAGTTGAATTGGAAGCACAGTTAAACCGCATTGGATCTAAGCCACTCTTGGGAGATGTATCATTCTCTGACCCAGACAGTGGAATAGACCATCAGACAATCGACCTCCTATTGACTCGCAAAGCCAAGCCTGTGCAGAAGCAAGTGGAAACGGTTCGCCCTGTTATTTCCAAAGCAAGTCTGGTTGACACGCGGAAGTCACCAAATAGGCCTGCTGGAGTACCATATGGGACAGAACCTAAGGCGAGCTACGGGCAACACGCCGATGAGAACAATGGATCGAGCCAGACAAAGGACGATACTCCTTCTCCGAGGGCACCGGTGCGGAAACAACATGTCCTGCTAAACCCTGGGTCCTCAAAACCTGCACCTCCAATGAGCAGAACTCAGAATCCTAGAATGGACAGACAAACGCCGGCGGTAGCTTCTCATGTCACCGAGAAAGTTTCTCCTGCGAGCATACAGGTGGATGAAACTGCAATTACCGCCCCAGGCACCCTGGGAAACCCATTAAGAGATCGTATCGAAGGAACTGACTTAACCAGCAAGGAACCAACTACAACCATGCAAATACTAAAGCCTGAGAGGTTACCAGCGACAGATATACACAAGCCACCACTTGAACCAGGGAAGACTGACAAGATGGCGAGTTCCAAGGAGCCATTCGACGACGAACCAAACACTACTGATCCAGAAGCCTTGAAAGAATCAACTACTCGAGACGTCATGACAGAGAGGCAGTCTTCTACTACTGTCCATGAAAGTCCTACAGGAAATGTATCTCTGAGCTGCGAGAGCGAGGAGTGCCCAGCTGGCCAGGCAAGGGAACAATCACCAGTCTCACCAGCTCGGAAATCGAAGCCTGTTGAAGTCCTCGATCATATTGGCGGTCCCATTCAGTCTTCAACAGCTCGTTTCCGAGCAATGATAAATCCCTCATCAAGCGCGAGAAAGTTGCCACCCAGGACTGCCTCGCCGCCTATCGAGTCAAGAAATCCTCACTCTTTGAATCCTTCCAAAGGCGAACCTGCTATAAGCGAGGCGGTTGTCAAACCTACCCCCAAATCTCTCGCCCTGGTCGAGGAAGAATTAAACGGGGGGCCAGAGCCTTGCAGCGGCCCAGGCTTCAGCTCTGCAGCGACATCTGCAGCCCTAAGCACCCCAGACTTGGCGGGCGACGGTTTGAGAATGGGACCACCGAGGGCGAGACTGGCAAATCCTGCCACTCGTGGCAAGTCTCTTCAGACTTTGGCTGCGAGTACTGTGGATACAATGAATCCTTTGTTTAATCCTATGCCACCGCCAGCTCCAAGGATTTCGATCCGAGCCGAACGGAGTCTAGTGAGGGACGATAGCAATGTTGACAGGGCAAGCGAAAGGCTGCGAGAAGTACCTCCAGATGGGCCGTGGAGTCGAGAGGCGTTTGACCTTTTTGGGCTCCATGGGCCTCCCATCCCAGGGTAGACACTGGGCGGTCAGGAAATTCCCGCTACCTAGGTAGCTAGCTGTCAATGCTACACAAGCCTTGCTGTGAAATCAATGCACATTTTGGATCATGTTTTTGTCACGTGTGAGACACTTCTAAGGTACCTAGGTACCGAATTGACGTCATGAAGGCTCTTCCTGTCTCTCTTTACTTGTATCAATAAACAGCTCCATCAGGCTTTTATTTCCTCTTCCGAAACATCGAGGCTTTTCCCACGATGACTCGGCATCTCTTTGCTTCACTTCACGTCCGAGGATGAGATGAGACCACTTCTCAAGTGACAGTGACTCAGTTACGTGGGAGGCCTTCAATTAGGCTAACTACCAAGGAATCGGAAAGGATACAGAGGGACGGGCAAAGGGCAGAAGGCAGAAGGCGAAAGGGCGGCTGCTGGTATGGCTGTCTGTATCCACACCCCACTGCATTTATTACACTTTACTTTGCACTTTGCACTTTCCTATTCCATGAGGCTTCACAACTCTAACACAAGCTTATTGTCATATTGCAGTTTACCTCTACTCCGTAGGTGTGTATTCCATGGTTCTCATGCCTTTCGTGCTTTTCGTGCTGCGCCACCCAGGGGACCGGCGCGATGAGGTCAGAATATTGCTTGCGCAGAAGTCAATAGTGCGCAAGCAATATTCTGCTCTTCTGAGAGAGTGGGGGTGATGGCAGAGCCTGCTCTAGGCCATTTTGTGGAAGCCGATGATGCTGCTGCTCCACTGAGGTGTAGCCTTAGCCACGATTCAGATCGAATTGCGCAGCAGTCAACCCGCCCAGCTCCACTTGGCGCTCGCCTGGTCGCAACCCGGATCTCTCCATGCCCAATCATCTGGAGTGCAATCAAAAGTGCATTTGATGGCTGCGCGCAACCATTATGCAGTCGCGCGCAGGCTACGGACACCTTTTCACCGCTCAATCAGATCTCGCCCTGCCTGGTTTGCGAGTTCGTGTCGCCCTCATTTCGACACCGAAATGCTGCCCTGGCGTTGGGTCGGTTGACGTCGGGCGGCGCTCGCCCTCGACTACTGTACACTGCCTTTTCTGCCTCATGGCGGAGCCCTGCGCCCACCACCCTCGATATATACAGAGTATCTCGCTGCTGCACAGGTAGGTCAGATCTTTATTTTTGTTTTCATTCCGCTTGACACTCGTCAACTGTTTCCTAACCTTTTCATTATTTCATTCCGTATAAAAGGCTCCGGGTCGCCGCTCTCGCACATCCACCACCACAAGTGCCTGTGTCGATGGATGCCTGCATCGACCCCACCAACCACAGCAACTGTCAGCCTCGAGCCCTCTCTCATCCACCAAATATTTCCTTTCTCTCAACCATGGACGCCAGAGACAGACCTTCGCGCCGGCATGGCACGAGCCAGGCACCACGATCTAAACATCGCATGTCCCTTTCCATCAGAACTGCCAGCCATACGACCCCGCCAGCGATACAGCAAGCTACCCCGCCCTCCCAGCCGTACCCGATATACCCTCTACCCATACCGAAAGAGAAAGAAGCAAGAGCTTTGGAGCTCTACATACTGTACTGCGACGCGCAGTTGAAAGAGAAGTTCGAGACCAGTAAAATAGAGCCCCAGTCCACCACCAGCCATCGAGGAGGCTACCATTTGACCGTTCCTGGACCTCCAACTGCTCACTCTGTGGCATCCTTCACTTCGTCGAAATACAGCTTTGCTACTGCGTCTGCCTACGATGCCATTACCGACCTATCGTCGGTCCTCTCATTTGAGGATGAAGACGAACCTACATCCGCGGTGGTAAAAAACGAGGGCGAATTGATGTCGTTTGACGGTAAGAAGGTCAAACAACGACGGAGGAGGAGACTTTCTCCTGTAGCAAGGGCGAAAGCTGCATTGGTTCGTCACCTGGGATCCTGTTGGGTGTGCCGTAGTCGGAGAGTCAAGGTAAGGTTCAAAGTCTTTCATATTCAACTTCGAGGTCTAATAGAAAGAAGTGCCCTTTAGAACACCACGATATCGACGTCCTCGAAAGTCTCCGTCAGAAACGTTTTGAAGCACAACACCCGAAGGCCGACAACAAATCCAGCTCCTCCATCTCAGGCTCATCACAGCAGACCGCTACCTCGGTACAGGCATGGCCAAATACAGTGGCGGGATTCTCACAAAGTGATACTTTGATGGGTATTGGAGGTATCGGAGGCGACCTGAACACAACTCTGGAAAATGTGGATACAAGCCAGCTAGACATTCAATCACCAGGAGGTGCAGCATATGGCGAAATAAGTCTTGATATCCCGGTACTAGTTTCGCGCACGCTCGGCGAATCACATATGCCTGAATTTGGACCCAATCCATACAGCTCGTACCAAGACGGACAGATGCTCGTCCTGGGCGCAAGACGAAACGGAATGTTCTACTGTCAGCACCTGGACGGACTCTGTCTCGACTTTTTTGGCACCGATGAGGAATTGCAGACTCACTTCCAGTATGCCCATTTCGCATTCAACAGGATCAATCCGGCTTACCGCTTTGTATGCTTGAGCTGCACGCATTTCAACGACGACATTGTAGGACCTTGTTCGAACTGCCTCTCAGTAGGAAACATTGAGCTCTGGATCTACGGAAACTTCATCCGTACTCCAAGCTTCCAGCGACACTCACCAGACGCACAAGACATTGCCAACTGGACACCCACGACCCTCTTCTCTTCTACCTACCCAGCTTCCAACATGGACCAATGGGACCAAGACTTGAACAGTGGGAACTTCGGTGGCTACACAAACACAAATACCGACAATTTCGACTTCCAGGGCGGGAATTTGGGAGGTTCGCAATACGACTATCAGCCCTCGCATCATTCGAGTTACAGCACGAACCATTTCCAAGGCAATATGTTCAACAATGCGCGCCAGCTAGCTATATCCCACAGCCACTTCTCAGCACGTATCTTCTACGGCAAGATCCAAGAACCTCCTCAACATCACAACAACAAACTCCTCTTCCTCGTCTTCCTCCTCCTCGCAGTCGTCATCTTGAGCTTCTCACACGAGTGGATACTCGCGCGAACTCGAGCGGCTCTCCCACGTCTGGCGGCGGAGTTCCGTGCCCATGTACAGCTGTTGGGGTTCTTTAGCATGGTGGGAAGTTTCGGGATGTTCTTCTCTGCTAAGCAGTTCGCTGAGCAGAGGGGGCGGAGGATGAGATGTGTAAGTTTTTTTGTCCCTTCCTTCTCTGCTTTGGTATCTAGCCATCGTATGTACTTCTTTGAGTGGGGTGCTAATATGCATTAGTATCAGTACCAGTCCCAGCGTTCTCGAGGTCCTCGTTATGGGTTCTGTAATGAGCATTTACCTGTCGTGTGTGGACGGACGTCACATGCTGCTTTTGTGCTTGGTGGAGGGTTTGCGTGATATATGATGGGAGGGGACGTTTTGATGGGTACGATATGGGTTTTGATTTATGGGAATGATTTCACGCTCTTTATGAAGGATGGATGCATGGATGGATGACAGTTCACGCTCTCTTACGATGTGCAATTTTTTTTTGCATAGTCTGCCGACGAGATCTTGTACATTGATTTACTTGTGGAGTTTTGCTTTTGGATTTGTTTGATCTTTTAGCGGGATTGGGTTTGGGTTTGGCTGGGGAAACAGTACAGCATTTAGACTCATATTCATGGGGGTATTGTCTATGGTTGGTTGGTTGGGAGAGGGAGGTGTTTATTAAGATGGAGTGGCGTTTGAGAGAGCTGTACGTGGATGTGTATCGTTACCTGCACTTCCCTTCTGGGGATGACAATGGATGATTGTGGAAGGAAGGGGATTGTTGCGGTTAGGACACATAGGAGAGGAAGGGGGGAGTTATATACCAATGTTGATTTTTGAAAGGCTTACATTTGAATGTTGATATCTATTTAATGTGACTTGAATGTTTGTACCGGGGAATGAGTTATGGTGTTAGTAAGATGTAGCTGTGGTTGAGTACTGTATTTATCGGGTTGCTTGGTGGACTGCTGAACCAATTCGTCAGGCAAGCGATCCATCCACCCACCCTGGCACAATTCGAAGCAGTTTATTGTATTACTACGAAATGCCTTCTCCTCTCTCCATACGAAAGAAATCCTTGTCATAAATTAGGTCGATCGAGAACAATAAAAACCCCCTCTCTCCTCTCCTCTCCTCTCCTCATCCTCATCCTCTCTCCAGGATTTCCTCCAGTGGTGGATGATGGGGATGGGATAGAAATGACCAGTGAGTCAGAAATCCAATGCAGCATCATCTCAGCCACACCCACCCACCATCCCGCTCGAGGGAGCTAATCGCTTCCCGCAGATAGTGTAGTGTGGTGCTGGTCATGGTCATGGTCTCTCCGCCCTTTGCCCTTCCCTCATCCCTCTCCAGATAAGTATAAAATGGTATCTGCCCATCTCACCTAGAGGCCCCTTCATGTGGTGCCAAAGAGTCATAGAGGAGATTGGATTGGTCAATCAACCAGAGATAGGCAGGAATGGAATGGGCATGATGAAAGTGGGGTATACACATATGCACGTCGTTCTCTGATGCCCAGCTCGTAATAAGTCGCAGTGCACCGCTGTACAGGTTGGACAATTTCGAGATCTCGAGATGGGGGGAGTCATCACTAAACCCTTTCCAGCTCGCCGACTGCAGGCTGCGTGCAAGCTGGGATCTGGAGCCAGAACTGGGGTGTATAGACCGCTGCTGATTGGTTAAATTCGCTCCATTCCTGCGCTATTCCTAAAAGACTCTCGCCGGTGGTGGCTTCTCTTCTCCTGCTGCTGCTGCTTCTGCTTCATTTTCCCGTGCGCTGCGGACGCAGTTCGTTAAGGCAGGGCAGTGAACTTCTACTGTATTAGAGTCGGCCATTTCCTCGAGGCACCAAGCTTCCTTCCTCTTCTCTTCTTCTTCTTCTCAAATCTTCCTATCCTATCCTATCTTCACTGCACTGACTACAAGCAATACTCCAATTGCAAGATCAAAGATCTAGATCTAGATAGACTTCGTCGCCAGGTTTGGAGAACTGACTCGACGCTGTCCCTCACTCACTCACCCACTTGCTCACCCTCCCCTGCACATTGAAGTCACCAAGCACTTTACCTCGCAACCGCAATCGCAATCGCAATCGCAATCGCATCCTCGAATTAACTGGACCCCTCCACCACCAACGTCCAAACACCACCAGAATACCACAACTACCACCACCGCCCCCAAGAACCAACAACTACCTATTTGCAATGGCTTCCACAAATCGTACCTCTTTCACCATCACCCAGCCTTTCTTGGGCGCTCCTCTGCAGTTCCAACCTGCTCTGGGATCCAAGGAACTCGAGGATCTTGTCAATGCTTATGGTGTGTCAATCGTTTGCCCTTCCAGTGTCCTCCTGGAAGCTGAGTATATTGAAATGCAATATACTGACTTTCGCCCAGTCATTGGCAATGGATCCAAGCATGATAAGCTGTCCGTCGTCACTGTCGACTTCTTCAATCTTGCTACCGTCGATCTGAATACCGGCGCCCTGACTAAGACTGTGAGGATCTCTCCTCTTTCCAAGTGTTTGAACGATTCTAGGACAATGGCTGACAGTATTCGTGCAGTATGAGATCTTCCCCTTCGTCGATACCTTTGAACAATCTCCCATCGAATCCCAGTCGTCTGGCTTCTCTCCTCCAATCTTCACCCCATCCCCAGGATCTTCGGCCACCTTCGGGGACTCTGGATACGGATCCTTCAGCATCCCAAGCATGACTCCTCCTACACGCACACTGGGCTCTGCTCGTGTCACCAAGAAGGCTGCGAAGAAGGATACCAAGAAGCCCAAGGTTGACGAGGCTCGTTTGCCAGGATTCTCTATCATGACCAAGGATGGAATCGATGTCACAACCACAGCTGGCAGAGGTACAAAGACCAAGGAGCAGAGAGAACATGCCCATTTGATGCGGATCATGAAGGCATGCGATGCTTGCAAGCGGAAGAAGATCAGAGTAAGTCATGTCCTGAGATCACTTCAGGACATTAGAATATGCGAGCTAATTGGGCATACAGTGCGATCCTTCCCACAGAAGGTCACACACCGATATGTCTCGAGCTTCTACTACCACCACTCAATCTTCCTCCGCATCGACTCGCCTAAGTCCACAGTATGAAAGTAGTCCAGGATCCAGCGCCCCAGCCTTAACCAGACAATCGACCCAGGCGTCACAGTGCACGGCAGCGGCAGCGTTCACACCTTCGAATGCCATAGACGACTTCATCCTGTTCCCCGAGGATTCTTCGTGGAACCCGGAACTGTCACAGGCCGATCTTGGACAGTTCAACTTCGATATCAACAACGATAACGATATGGATTTTGCAGAATTCCCTCTCCAGAACGACTATTCATTCTACCAGCAACCATTTAATGGCGGGGATTTCAATGTTGATCAACAAATCGGACACTCGTTCTGCCAACAACAACCATACTCTCAAGTTGGTGGCCAACAGAGCTATACTGACACTCCACTGATGACCGATTCCTACAATACACCAGGAGAATCATATGACCTGGATCAATACATGCCAGTACCGCACAGTCGACCTCACCCGTTAGGCTCAAGTCAGAACACTGGCCAGCTAGACAATTCGCAACAGGACTGGTCGGATTTCTCAATTTCCCAACGATCAGGCGACAATGGGCTACTATCATCAACCTCCGATTGGAGTGTTCTTGAATCCACCATGATCAGCGATTCCCCTGGCCGTACTGACCAATTCCTAACTGGCCTGGCCTCCATACCCCAGGAGCGGGTTAGTAGTGGTAGGAGCCCATTGAGTAGTAGGAGCAGTCGTGTCGCAAACGCGAACACCGATGGCCCTATCCAAGACCTAGCTTCAACATTGAGTAGTGGGAACAGCGGCGCTACCAATACCACCAATGCCGCCAGTATCTACATTGATCTCAACATCCAGAGCCAAGCCACGACATCGAACATCAACAATGGGTCGGGCGAACCAGCCCTACGCTATAATTCCGGTTCTGGCATCTCAGTTGATCCATCTGACGTTCTTGATGTCCCACTATTCTCTTCTAGGCAACGATCATCATCCGCTGCGACCGTACTCCGCAGCCTCTCTGAAGACTGCCAGCAAGTATCTGAATCCTTACGGACAATTCAATCTTCTCGATCGGAATACACTGGCTTGGGCAAGGACCTTCAACGACTGAGATCAGTTGTTGATGTCTTGCAATCACGCCAGACAGCCATTCCAGAGTCTGTAGTCGCAGAAGCCCGGGCATTCCAGTCACAACTTGATACATTGTCTGCGCAGATTGGATCATCTATCTCTACTGGGCCATTGACCAATCCAATTCTCACAACATTGGATCCAGAATTCCATGCAGAATTCTTCCGACAATGCCAAGTCGAGGCTCGCAGATTGGTCCGCTCACTTTGTGCTACGATCAACACTGTCCAGGCCCAGAACACTGGCACTCATGTCCCAGCGAACACGCAAACATTGACATCGGGCCGCAACCTCCAACTCTCCCCCTCCTCAAGCCAAGGAATGCATCAAATATCTCTTGTATCTGGTACGGGTATATGGACTGAGAGTACCGCAATGTGGCAAGCAACCAACGGCCAATCAGCCAATGTTCTTCGTGAGGATATCACTTCCGAGAATCTCAGAAGTGTATCGGATGTGAACGAATTCAGCTCGTCGCCAATGTCAGAGAGTGAATCTGGGACATTGAGATTGTCAACAATCCGCAATGTTCACGTCTACTCGATCATGATCAAGGACGCCCAAGGCCAGAATGAGCGTCTAGATAATCAACGTACCGACGGGACATCTCTTCAAGATGTCTTATTGGTTCCGACTGTCGGTGTTGCGGAAGATCATTCCAGTGTACTCACCTACTCTGGGATGTTATCACAACACAGCGATCTCCCAATGGCGGATCGCACCCAGACTTCGTCAACTGCGCAGTATGTGGATAGTTCCGAAGAGACCGTCATCTCGGTCTCTCCCAGGAGTGCAATTCTCCAGAATACTGCTGCCGTCCAAGAATCCTTCATGTCGTCGAGTTCGATACCACTTATGGTCGTACTTGCTGTTCTCGGCTCTTTGTTCCTTTGTTCGAAGGTATGCCTTGCCACTCTCTATTGTTGGACTTAAGCTAACCAAAGCACAGGTTTTCACTTCGTTCTTGACAACTTCCCTCGCCGGCCTTGTGATCGCACAAGGCATTCAAGCTCTCGCTTCTATGAAAGAAAGCTGCAATGAATGGATCGGTAACGATGCCTTATCCGTTGCAAAACTCGCCTTATGCGCCATGATGGCGACACAACTCCCTGTCCCAACCAAATCGAATCTCGTCGCTGGAGGAGTGGCATTGTTCCATATCCTCTTCGGCTTTCGGATTCAGATGTCCTCGGAAGAACTGAAGACGTCTAATTTGGATGTTGATAGGGAAGACGGGTGTGCCAACCCCAAGGGGTTGTTGGGGATGATGATGGACTTAAGTCCTGTTGTTACTGTTTAGTGATGGGATTTTGCGTTGAACTTTGATTGAGAGAGCGGCGATATTTGGGTGGACGGACGGATGGATACGAAATTACGTGTGGTGGATGATACCCTAACGTGTAAAGGTGTGGTTAAGTAGTTGATGGAATTCAACTTGACTTGACCGGTACTTATTATCATCCTTCAGTGACTTGTTGATGTGAAGTGAAGTGATGTACCTCCTCCCTTGACCTTGGCGTTGCTTCACACAGGGTATTTGAATAAACCCCAAGTGCGATTACAATTCACCATTAACCTCAGCGCACGATGGTTGATTATGTATTCTGGCAACAGGGTGTTAACCGTGTTGATGGGTGCTGTACAACTCCATTCCATTTCATTCCATTCTACTATATACTCCCAGAAAGCAGTGAGTTCGACTGTTGGGGGATGGGGGATGGGGGTGTGCATGAATAGCTGGGTAAGGAAGAATACGATATAGATACTTGTTTTGGAAATTGAAAAATAAAAATAAGAAATAAACAACTCCAACAAACCCGACTAGGATCTAGTATGGTAGTTGATACCTATCTATAACTTGTTTCACGAAATTTGAAAATCGGGTATTGGAAGAAGGGATCTGGTGTTTGAATACCGTATTGATCTTTGGGAGTTGTTTAAACTTAGATTTAGATTTAGAGATAGAGATACTGTAATACGATAACGATAATTTAATTGGGTACGTATTTAGGTATGTGGGTAGGTATGTATATGTGTGTGAGAGAGGGAGAGAGAGAGATTCGGAACAGTTACTTAATAATAGCTACTCAACAACAGCTACTCGAGTGCGAAGGTGGCGAGGAGATAAATATCTATATACAGCCTACAGACTACTGCTCAAAGCAGAGTAGCGGCGAGGATGGATGGATAGATGGATGGCGAGCGAGAGAGGGGATATTGGATTGGACTTTGCTTGACATTATTAATTTATTTCAATATAGGGTAGGTGAATAAGTATCTCGCAATATCTAGGATCTTGAATAGGTAGGTAGCTAGTCAGTCAAGTCAAGTTTGGGAAGGGCTGGACTTGGATGGGGAAAGGAGATTAGCTTTCGTGCGTTTGAGGAGATAACTTGCATACCTATTTACTAGCTTGGGATTGCTATATTTAGCACTTGCCTGTGATATTTGAGTTGTGGGCGAAGTGAGTAGAGAAACATTCGAGTTTAGAGGCGGGGAGTCAATAGTCAATCGCTCTGGTGGTTATTTCCGAGTTTGACCTTGATATATCGTGTTTTTGCAGATGATGAATGTTTGCAGATTGATTAGGGAAAGACTGGACGGATATGGTAGGGCATTGTGCGAAATGTCTCCTGGTGTGAGAAGAAGAAGAAGACGAAGAAGAAGAAGAAAAATGATAAAGAAAATCCTTAAGCACAGCTCCAGCTCACTGGCTAACAATTCTGGGCTGAATTCCACTCGGACAGATTCCAATCCTTGAAGATCTCAGAAATCTTCGTTCTGGAAGTGTATGTGATCTCCAGACTCAACTCAAAAGGCTCTCGATTGACTATTATCGATATCCTAGGGTTTCTGGCAGTGTAGAAATATGTCTCCGTAACGAAGTGATCTCCTGGTCACACTGGAGATCCAGAAAGAAACAAAAGCACACCATTTCAAAGATGTCTTAATAGTTCGACGCAAATACGGAAATGTCCAGAACGAGAGACCCATTCGCCAGTCTTGTAGTATCGCAACACGAAAGAAGCCCTATGAAAGCCAGCCTAACCCAACGCCACGCCACGCAAGTCCAAACACACTATCATTCATTCACTCCCTCACTCGCTCCCACTCTCCTCTATGATCTCAAAGCTCTCAATCTCTCACCGAGACCGTCCTCCTCAACCTCCGTCGGGCCACTCTTAACCGGCGCAGCAGCAACAGCCTTCGCGCCCTCCATCTCCTGATGTAGTTCCACACCCGCCTCATCCGCAACCTGGTTCATCAACCTATCGACATCCTCTTGCGGCGTGCCGACAGCAGTAGCGGACGTAGTAGCGTTCTCGTAGTACCCCGTTGCGACATCTAGGTCCTCGAATTGTGTTTCGAATCGGTCCATGACTGCTGAGATCTATCCGGATTGTAATCAGCCAGGCATTCTTCCTCTCTCACATCTCGGTCTCTTTCTGGGGATTGGGGTTTTGAATGTGTATGCGTATGTGTATATTACCTTCTCCAAATCCATAGCTTTCATAGCCTGATCCATACCCTTCACCACATTCATCATTGATCCCGTAACCTGCCTCATCGTCACGGCCGTCTGCACCCGACTGGCCACGGCATCGATTCGGCTTCCCAGTCTCAATAGGTTCAAGCGCTCGTTCTGCTTGCGGATTGCGTTTTGTGCGTAGATCTTCGCGATATCGTTGTGGCCTTGTTGGATTGCCTGTCGGAGATATAGTTGTCAGTATTTTATTCCGCTTTGAACTGGACTGTATGATACTTGATTTTCGATGCTTGATGGAATGGGTGCATGGTGGGGTATGGAAGGGAGGGAAGACAGACCTTCTTAAGCTTATCCTTCTCGGTCTTCTCGTCTTTGCTGGCTTTGGCTGCTTGTCTATTGAGTTGCTTCGCTGTGAACTATACTGGCGTATTAGCTTTCTACCCTCCTGCATACTTGGATACCTCGTCGCAATGCCTGCCTCTGGAGAGTGAGGGGAATAAAGGGAACCCCGCCAAGCGATAAGGACGTACCTTCAAGTTGAAGAGCGCTTTCTCAAGACCGGACATGATTGCGATTTGTATGCGAGGGATATGGTTGTGCGTGGGAGGTGGTTTGAGTGGTTTTAAAGTCGGAGATGTTGGGAATATGTTGATAGGAGTGGGTTGGAACTGTCTGACTGTAGCCTCGTGGTCGAGAACTTGGCTGGGTCGGGCTGCGGTCCGGCTTGTGACGATTGGGGGGCTTGGCTCGCCTGGTACGGGCGCTTTAGAGTCGAGTCATGTAGCGCATATATAAATCTACCCCTCCATCTAAACAAACCCATGAAACTACCTAGGTAAATGCTCAACTGCAAATATCTGATTTCGATATCCATTCTCCTGATTTCCCTATTTCTAGTATTCATAAGGAAAGAAGAGATCATCAAAATGCCACCGAAACCCAAACTCAATGTTCAGAACTTCCCTCGTCCACCCCTCCTCGAACGAACGAATCGCCATCTGCAGATTAAATGGCACGGCCAGACGATAGCTGATACGAAAGAAGCTTATTGGGTGTTAGAAACTTATCACGCTCCCAGTATTTCCCCCCTATCACCTCAATTATTTTATTCGTTTTTATTTTATGATTAAAATTAAAAGGTTTTTGGATTCTAACATAAAAACCAAGCATACTACCTCCCTACATCCTCCCTCAGCATCCCTCTCACACCAACCAAGAAATCCACATTCTGCGAGTGGAAAGGCTGGGCGACGTATTACTCTATTACTCTCCCTTCCACACCCGCCTCAACCACTCCCACCACCTCTGATTCAAACTCAAAAGAGGAAGTCATCAAAGACCGGATCTGGAGCTATGAGTCTCCAACGAAGGGGTTTAAGGACTTGAAGAGTTATGTGTCGTTTTATGTCGGCCCGTGGGATTGCTATGTTGATGGTGAGTTGGTGAAGCCGCAGCCAGGTGATTTCTATGGCGGGTGGACGACGAGTGAGTTGGAGGGGATTATTAAGGGGGATGCGGCTACGAGGTGGATGTGAATGGAATGGGATGTGGTCTGGGCTTGGAGTTTGGGGACTGAATTTTGGGTTTTAGGGAGATTGGTGGATTGGTGGATTGGTGGAATGGTTTAGTCCAGTCTTTCTACTGTTTTTGTATTAATATGTCGGAATTGGTCAAGTGAGTTTAACTTCGCTCTGGGTTCAACTTTCAAGAGAATCAGTTCTCTCAACGTTTTCACACGACTGTATGATTAATTGAGTCTTCAGTACCCGATCTCACTATTTGTGTGAGAAGAAACCGAAATGCATTTACCCAATAACTTGTTTTTGGCCAAAGCCCCTGAGTGCGAGCAACGAGCCCGCTTCTTGGGTACGAAACGAAAACATATTCCACTTCTCGCTGTCATAGACTCCAGATGCATTATATATTTGCCTTCCTAGAGTTCACTCGTTTTTCACAGTTGTCCGTTAGAAACTTTCTCCGATGGCTCGTCGTTAATTAAATGTCAAGGAGAAGAGCGATGCGATGCCAAATGGATTCTGGACCGCATTGCTCCTTCAGCCACCATCAACAAGATGACTCGAAGTGGGCATATTCATGTATTCCACATAAACTTTACAACATATCCATGATCTTAAATATATTTGTCTCAGTTCGTTCGGATGCAAATATGGTATAGTGTTCTCTCATTATCTCCCCAGAACCTAATAACTATCATTACATGTACTGTACCGCAGGTAATCCCCTTCGCCTAATCATAACACATTCATGACCAGACCACCAAGACGCCTTCCCCTCCCTGTCCATCCATTTATGTTTTCTGCACCCATTCCCTTGTACATTACCAATGTCAATCTAGTACCCTTCTCCATTCGCCTAGAACAACGACCTAGCCTGGACGTCGAAAATCTCATTTCTCCAACCACGGCTGGCATTGTCGTCAACAACTTCACCAGCTCTCGCAGCCTCCTCATCCCAGAGCTTGACAACACTACCTGGCGCATACACACCAGCGAAAATATTACCTCTTTCGCCAGCACCGCCTCTGACCCCCACATTGGTATACAGATCTGGATCCTCCTCTGGTGTCAGGCGCGTGATAATAGCCTTGACGAAGGTCCTCAGATCTTGAGGATCCGAGATCCTAGTCGCACGGAGACGCTCACGAGCAAATAACAGCTCACGATTAGCTGCGTGGAAGAAATCTCCAATGGCGGTAGATAGTTGGCGTTCAATGACCTTGCGGATGATAGGACGGAGGAAAGGCTTGAGGAACCATGCCAGGCAAGCGAATTTACTCTTCCTCAAGGTGTAACTGAGATGGTGGATCTTGACTCGCACGTCCTTGAGAGTGAGAATCTTTTCGAGACGGTCCTTACCGACTTCGACGTCGAGTTCGATGTCGACACCTCTCTCGTCGAGCTCGAATGAGGCGATTCCTTGGTCGGCTAAGCGGAGCAGGCCTTTGTGTGCGCGCAGCCAGAAACCGACCTCGTCAGCTCGGATGGAGAGACCTTGGGCTTTGATCGTGACGAGGGATTTGACGGAGCTGACTGTGCGGAATCGAGCCTTGCGGATGGAGAGGTCGTTATACGTCTCGATCCTCAGACGGAAGGGGAGGAAAGAAGTGTTATTAATAGTACGTCCTGGTTCAAGGATGAGGTTCTCGAGCAAGAGGTCGATTTCGGGAACGGAGATTTCGAGACGGGGAATCGGGATGAATTGAACTGCCTGGATCAGGAGAGGGATGAAAATGGTATGTGCATCCGTGAATAGATCTGGGTTTGCGATGTTGTTCCGGGGTGAGAGAATGTTCCAGATGCGAAGAGTGGTCTGGAGAAGTTTGGAGACATCTTGGTCGTTAATTACTGAATCGAATGTCTTCCGGGATTGCTGGAGGACTGCATCGATATCCTTGCGAAGGGGAGAATCGGTTCCAACATCCTTGGACTTTTCTTTCAACTCTTCGATCTTATTGCCTACTGACTCGAAGAAGTCGGGATCGGTCAGCATCTTCTGGATAGACGCTGCGAGTTCTTCCATGAGGTTCTCAAAATCCGGATCCTTTTGCGAGTGCTCCATGAGTTTATTTACTCGCTTCTCCAACTCTTTCCAAGCCTCTTTGTCTCCAAAAGAGCTGAGGAGAGACCAACCATTCTTGATAGCACGATCAAGCTCTTCGTTGGTCTCAACATCATCTTGAACAGTTTCGAGGGTGTTGTCTACAGCCCTCGAGTAAACCTTAGCGTATCTCTTAATGAGAAGGCCAATTGTGGACACCGAATCGGAATAATCGTTCCTCTTCCGAAGTTTGGTAACGGCAGCCTTTAGACGATAGATCAAAGTATCTCGTTGATCGCCAGTGAGGTTCTCCTTCAGGCTTGCACCTGCCTCTTGGCCGGTTTTCTTGATGCCGTTCGCAACAACATCAGTAACTTCAGCAGCTTCAGCTCCAAGATCCTGTGCTGTAGGAGCTGGTCCTTCCTCACTTCCTGGGTTCTTGATTGTCTCGGACTCCTCAGCCGATGGCTCGATTTGCTTGGCAGCTTCTTCGGCGACATTTGAGACGGTGTTGGCTGTATCGGCAAATACTTGTCTCCCAATTGTGTTCAGATCTGACAGGAAGATTCTGAAATCTGAATTCGTCAAAAGCAGACTTCCGACTGTCTTGAAGCTCTCATATGCTGCTGTACTGTAAGTAAGTTGATCATCACGTGTTGCCATTATTTACGTACCAGCTGAAGCATCTGCTTTTGCCCTTGTAGAAGTCGCCGTTTGTACCAGATCGTCCACATCAACGTAAACTCTAGAGTGAACCAAGAACCAAATAAAGTCCTGGATTTGATCCCCGTCATTTTTGTTTCCGAGCAAGTCAATGAATTCCTTTAGCCACTGCTTTGAGTATTTCGTCAACTTCCGACCACTATCACTCAAGCCTGTAGTTTCGGGGTTGAGGACGTCCGAGGCTAAGAGTGTTCTCAGATTGATGATAGTTTGCTCTGTGGATGGCATGAATCCTTTGGAAAGAGCTCTTAGCATCTGATATGTGTGCATCTTCTGATGGGCTGCCCGTTGAAGGGAAGTGTCGTCCTCATATTGAGGGAGCAATGGCTGTCTGTCGCCATTCTGCTGGGACTTCTTTCTCGATCCGAAGCAAGACATTGCGATGAGTTGAGGTATGGTGAACTTGAGAAAAGTAAATATAATGATCTTCCCTGGGTTCTGTCCTGGCTTATGTATGGAGTGGATAGGATAGTGGAAGCTTAATCGATGACGGGCATTACCCAAGCTTGTGTTCGAAGGCGATGCCTAGGCTGTACCCCGCAGAGTCTTCTTAGTTGTGAAATATGAAGACCAATGAATAGAAAGGTCCGAGGTCTAGAATTGCCAGAGCCGCGCTTCTTTACCGTATGTAGCAGTGGTGATAGTTTATGTGTCACTCCAAACGAGAATGCGATTCCTTGATTCCCATGTGAACTAAGTGAAGATCCATCCGCGAGGAGCTTAGGCCTAAGAGACAGGGGTCAGGAAAACAACTACGTCAGAGTGAATCCAGCCAGCCGAACCTGGGGAGCCGAGCCGCTAGGACGAATCTTTGTTCCGCTCCGCTTATCGCCATGTGCTGCATCTCTTATCGTCAGCTGCCTAGCTAATAATCAACTTCCCCTCGATATTTGTTCCACCAAGAACCAAACAAGACCAGACCTTAAATATGGCATCTGCACTATCCCAAGCAATGGACCAACGAAAGGAAGAGGTGACAAGAAGGCCGTTATATGGTGAGTCTGAACTTCATCTATTCTGATACATGCGCTTTATGAGCTAACCGTTACCAGTATATGACCTGCCGCAAGATATACTCTCAACACTCACACGAAAAGACGACACTGACCAGGACCCCCAAAAAGATTTTGAATCATCCACGAGAGAAGCCGTTCCGGAATCACGGACAGAGAGTGCTGCTGGAGCAAAGTCATGCTCGCTCTGCGGAGTAGCATTTCATACTGTGGAGGACCAGAGGAGTCATAACCGGTCGGATTTACATAGCTACAACTTGAAGCAAAAGATTCGAGGGGCAAAACCTGTGACGGAGGGAGACTTTGAGAAGTTGGTTGGAGGTAGAGGAACTCTTTCAAACCCCGAGCTTCTACTAATGGTGCATAGACCTTGACGAGAGTCTGTCAGGTTCTGACTCATCCGAGTCCGACGATGAGGAAGATGGGGATGTGCGCAAGGAAACAACACTGTCTGCGTTGCTGAAGAAGCAAGCACATATATCTTCGAACAGAAATGATGGCGGAAAAGTCCTTGCACCAACGAAACGAAAACAAGGTTCGGGGAAACCTCCCATCATTTGGTTTGCATCAACCACACTTCCCAGCAATACATACCTTGGAGTCTATCGGGCAATATTCACAAATGCGGAACAAGAAAGCGAGCCCCCAATTCTGGATATTGTACGGAAGAAGCAATTAGCTCCTAGGCCGGCCATAAAAATACCCATGAACCCAAGCACCGGTCTCCCTCTGCCAGAAGCATACAAAGAGCCGCATATTTTTCTGTGCATGATTGGAGGTGGTCATTTTGCTGCTATGATTGTTTCCTTGACACCGAAGCAAACAAGATCAACACAAACAGGTCCAATATCAAAGGAGGCCACGGTATTGGCACATAAAACCTTCCATCGATACACCACCCGGAGGAAGCAAGGTGGTGCGCAATCAGCGAACGACAATGCGAAGGGTGCTGCTCACTCTGCTGGTGCTGATTTAAGAAGATACAATGAGCAGGCACTTACCGATGAGGTTCGAGCCTTACTTCAAGATTGGAAAGGAATGATCGACACGTCCGAGCTCTTGTTCTTCCGGGCCACAGGCAGCACCAACAGAAGAACTCTTTTTGGTCCATATGATGGCCAAGTTCTTCGACAGAATGATCCGAGGATCCGAGGGTTTCCATTCAGTACCCGACGTGCGACCCAAAACGAACTTATGCGAGCCTTTGTTGAGCTCACCCGTGTCAAGGTTCTGGAAGTTGACGAAGCTGCTATCGCTGCAGAAAAATTGGCAGCAGAAGAGGCTGCCAAGCAGGAAAGTGCAAAAGCAGCCAAAAAGGCAGCACCTACGGCACCAAAACTGTCAGAGGAGGAAGAGACTGCTTTACTTCACACATCACAACTTCAGGCTCTGATACGACGGTCCAAGGTTCCAGCCTTAGTTTCCTATTTCAAGAGCAACGATATAACCCCCGATTTTGCATTTCAGCCACCAGACGCCCAACAGCATTTCCACGCACCAACTTCATTACATCTTGCTGCTAGCCAAAATTCCGCACCTTTAGTTACAGGTCTTCTGTCCAAAGCCGGTGCGAATCCAACTATTTTGAATGGCGATGGTAAAACGTCGTTTGACTTGGCCGGAGAACGTGCAACTAGAGACGCATTTCGAGTTGCTCGCGCAGAGCTAGGTGAAGCCAAGTGGGATTGGGAGGCTGCACACGTACCAGTGGCTATATCGCGAGCAGAAGCCGACGAGCGAGATGCTCGCGAGAAGAAGGAGGAGGCCAAGAAAGAGGAAGAGAGGAGGAAGACCGAGACAGCAAGACTCAAAGAAGAGGGTCCCAAGGTTGTTGAAAATGGGCCGCTTGGGAAAGCAGCTGGGAGAGGAAGAATG
Organism: Cadophora sp. M221; assembly: GCA_017366145.1. Classification (NCBI taxonomy): domain Eukaryota; kingdom Fungi; phylum Ascomycota; class Leotiomycetes; order Helotiales; family Ploettnerulaceae; genus Cadophora; species Cadophora sp. M221. The sequence continues at coordinate 2,397 of JAFJYG010000206.1, read as the reverse complement.
ATGGCTCTTGGGCATGTCGCGAAAACGGCCCAGGAGAAGCGAGAGGAGGAGGCCAGGGGTATGACTCCTGAGATGCGAATGAGGCTTGATAGAGAACGGAGAGCAAGAGCTGCCGAGGAGAGGATGAAGCGGATGGAGAGCGGCAGCTAGGACAGATAAGTGGACCTGACAACCTCAAAAAAAACCGAATCTAAGGATACAATCATTGACCTACCATATACACACTCTCATTCTTCTTAATTTAGTGCCAATCTTTGGGCATCTGATTCGCTTTCGAATTCAACAGTCCCGCTTCTTTCTTTACCCGGTGTAGGTACCAAGTACCTTTTTCAAGTCGTTGGGGCAGAAGTCTACTCCGTCCGGGGACCCCGCACCACCACATCTCGACATATGCGACCTTGCCAGGGGTGACAACACCACCTCTCTCACAAAATATATACCGATATACCATTTATGAGACATCCTCACTGGTAAGTATTTAAGAAAATATCTCATACATCTCACTCATAACCCTCCTCTCATCTCCCCTCCCTCCCTCTCTCACAGTCCCATCTCTCAAACCCCCCCTTTGCATGTGATCCTCAAAATGCCTTCCCCAACTAAGAAAAACCTCTACCTCTCCGCCCTAACCGGCACCCAAACCGCCTCCCTCTTCGGCTACAGCGTAGGCTTCATCGGCGGCCTAATAGTGCTCCCCTCCTTCCTCTCGCACTACAACCTCTCTTCGCTGTCCCCATCCTCGCTCGCAGCAGCGCAAGCGCGCATCGTGACATTCTGGCTCTTTGGTGCTTTATTAGGCGTCCCGCTTGGTATGCCGGTATGTTCCCGTCTGGGGAGACGGACGTGCTTGATGTTCAGTGCGGTGTTGTATGTCGCGGGCGTGGTGGTACAGGTAAGTGGCCGAGGAGGAATCGGTGGATTTGAGATGGGGAGGTTCATCAATGGACTTGGAGTTGGCTGTGGGACTTTAGTTGGGCCTATGTAGTAAGTACAGTACACCTCTTTTTTCCCCTTCCCATGATGAACAGAATATCAATATCACTCCACCGCGGTCTCAAAACCTGAAAAGCCGACCATTGTTGACATCCATGTTAACTGGATCTAGTATATCCGAAATCTCTCCGGCGTCTGAACGAGCGATGCTCATGTCCTCCTACCAAACAATCCTCCAACTCTCCGCCCTGGCCGGTTTCTGGGGCGCGTACCTCTCCAATACCATCCTCCCGGATTCCTCACCTTTACAATGGCAGGTCCCTACAGCGATCCAGCTCGTCCCGGGCACGATCCTGCTTCTCGGCTCGCTTGTTGCCCCTGAGACACCTCGCTTCTTAGCCGAGAAAGGTCGATTAGACGAGGCCGAGGAGACGTTGGCTTGGTTGAGGGGTGTGAAAGGTGAGGAGTGGAGAGTTAGTGAGGAGATGAAAGGGATTGAGAGTGCTGTTCTGGCGGTGGGGAGGGTGAGGGTGGGGTTTTGGAGGGAGGTTACGATGAGGAGTGTTAGGAGACGGTTGGGTGTTGGTGTGGGTTTGATGGTTGCGCAGAATATGGTTGGGTTGAATGCGTTGAATTATTGTGAGTTTCTAGTTTCTATATCCCATATTTCCTATTTTACTCAATATGCACAGCTCCTTTTTGGGAGATTTTGAGTTCGATACTAATGCAAGCCAGATGCTCCCGTAATATTCATGTCCGCAGGCTTCACGTCCGTCTCCGCCTCACTCTTCCTTACTGGAGTTTTCGGCGTTGTCAAACTGCTCTCGGCGATAGCTTTTATGTTCGTATTCGTAAAGATGAAAGGGAACCGGTTCTGGCTTCTCTTAGGATCATCCCTCTGTGGAATTTGTATGGCCATCTTAGGTACATCACCCCTTAAACTCCACTTCATAACACCCGCAGTCAAGCTAATGTGTGTTTCCCCCAGCATATTTTGTCCACAACCTCCCACCGCACGACCAATTAGACTCCACCAAATTGACACTCGGCGGTATAATCTCTGTGCTCACCGTCTACGTGTTCGCTTTCTCGTTCTCCGTATCTCTGGGTCCGATCTCGTGGAATGTGTGTAGCGAGGTACGAACATCCCGCTCCAACTCCAAGTCAAAATTACCCTTAAGCCTTGCAAGCAACGAATAAACAATACTGATCTAAGTTGAACACATCTAGATCTTCCCCCTCCACATCAACGCCAAATGCTGCGCTATAACAACATGCACGCAATGGCTCTTCCAGGTACATACCTTCACCATACCTCACTTTCCCTACCTTCCCTACCCACTCACCTCGCTTAGATATTAGACCGAAAACAAAAATTGGAACTGACCAACTTCTCACACAGATCGTGATAGCCTACATAACGCCCCATCTCCTCGCCTCAATAGGTTGGGCAACTTAGTAACT